>JAGWCC010000912.1:0-106925 GCA_022651775.1 Drusus annulatus | reverse complement strand
AACAAACTACTTTGGACCATTACCAATACGCCGGCTCACTCACACATTAATAAACTACAAGCCCTGCAAAACAAAGCCATCCGACTTTCGTTGGGTGCGCCTAAGTGGATCAGGGCTTCCACTCTACATAAAGACACAAACATTCCTCTGATAAAAGGATTTAATTGTCACACACACTCGGAGAAATTCTACGCCGGCCTAGCCGGTCACGAAAATCCCACAATTAATTCTCTCGCTGCGTACAGCGAGAATGAAAATATTTAAGTACAAGAAGCCAAAAATCAGTCCTCCGCAAGGAAGACTGATTTTGCTATTTTATTTTATTTATTTATTTTTTCCCTGTCCCAATGCAATTTAAAGTCCCCCATAAATTAATAAAAATATAATTCAAAGTAAAAGTATCATTAGATAATCTTTTTGCAATTACGTTAGAGTCAGAAAACTAATTGTTTAGGAACTCTGTTAATAAATAATGTCCAAAGTCCAAAGTCCTCCCTCCGCAAGAGGGGCGTGGGGAAGCGGGGCCGAGTCCTTGTTCACTTTGATCGGCCGCCGCTGTCTTGTCATTCCGTGACGAGACACTGAGCCGGGCGGAAGCGGGGTGGAGCTCTTGCTCGTTTTGCTGGCCCGTCGCTGTCCCGTCGTTGCGGGCCGGATCTGCGAGCCGGAAGGATGGCCGCGGGGAAGCGGGGGCGAGCTCTTGCTTGCTCTACTCGGTCGCCACTGTCTCATCATTTCGCTCGGAGACAGTCTGCCGGGCGGTGGAGTGCGGGGAAGCGGGCCGGGGGTAGCACTTGTCTTGTCTGGCCGCCGTTGTCTCGGCATTTTGCTTGGAGACAGTCTGCCGGGCGGTGGGGCGCGGGGAAGCGGGCCGGGGTTAGCACTTGTATTGCCGTGCCGTATCCATCCAAGCGCTGTACGGGATGTCAGTCGGTCTCCTTTTTCCCTTACCTCTCGCGAAACTATAAGCCGGGCATTATCTTGCCCGAGTAGCAGCCGAGGTTTCACCCGCCGGCTATCACTTGTCATTTGTTGGGGCAAATCAAGCGCCCGCACTGTCCTTGCTTGCACTTGAAACTTATTTTTCCCGTTCCCACAAATGTCAACTTTCACTTTCCGGGATGTGCTGTCCGCCGAGCTCATCCCGTTCGCGCCACATATGCGCAGGTTACAGGTCGGGCCCGCGGCGCCGATAGTGTCCGCGATTTCGGAATCAATAAGGGTCACGCTCGATCCCTCGTCGAGCAGCGCGTGCACTTGAACTTGTCCTTTCGGGCCACTTAATGTCACCGGCATAACTTTTAACATCACTGACTCTACATTTTTTCCCAAGTGCTCTCGCAACTGTCTCTGGCCTGGGGCCACGGGAGTGTGTGAGGCCATGCAATAACTGGTGGTGCGGAAACTGGCACGTTCCCACACCACAATTCACTCTCACCCTGCAATCTTTCGCATGGTGTGTCGCATCAAGACACTTGCGACACAACCCTTTCTCCCGCACTAGTTCCCACCGAAGAGATAGGATCCGCGGCAAATTTACGGCACTTCACCAAACTGTGCGAGTTTTTACACGCAGGACACTTTACTTCGCACCTTTCGCCGAAGTACTCGTTTTCCCCTCTGCTCCGGTGGGCTCGTTCGGCAGTGTTCAGTTCTAGCGTTCGGTAGTTTTCGACTAAGCCGGAATTGGGGACTGCGTTTGTCAAACGCTTTAGAAAAGCCGCCAACTGCTGTACGGTGGCGGCTCGTGTTTGATCTGCCATGCTGTTTAGCCATAAGCACTTTAGAGCGAGCGGCATCTTGCTCACGATGTCGCTAAGTAGGGTCGGGTTCGTGAGGTAATCACTCTGTAAATTCCCGAGCGATGCGACCACGTTTTGCACCGTCCCGGAAAAGTCGATTAGAGCCTCGGTTGATGATTCCTCTGTGAGCCGCCCGAGCCGCCTCACTTTGTCCATCATTACTGTGGCGATGGAGTGGGCGCTGCCGAATCGGTGCTCTAAGACGTCCATGATTTCTGGTACTTGCAGCGGGTCCATGAGGAGAGGGCTGACCGCCTCTCGTGCTTTTCCTTTGAGCGCCCTTTGCAGGCGCAGTAAGTTTTCTGGCCCCTTCATCCCGCACGTCACTGTGGACTGGTAGAACTGTGCTTTCCAAGCCGGCCATTCTACAGCATCCCCAGAATAGAGTGGCAAATCTTTGGCGCTTGATTGTCGCGCAATTAGAGATGCCATCCTGTGATCCTCGTCCGCCTGGGGCCGCGGCGTACCGCCGGCCTGCGAACTGCGGAAGACTTCCGCCATTACGGCGGCAATTTGTGAGAGCGGGTCCGTCCCGTGGTTCAACCAGTCCCTTGTTTGGCGAGCCGTATCTTCGTTGAAGGAATAGGTACTTGCATTATTTTGCAGTGGAGTACCGATGACTGCGCCGGGTTGTAGCGTCGGTGGGAGGCCGGCCCGTGTTGGCGGGGCCCCGCTCGCTCGAACGCCGTGTTGAGCGGCCGCGCCGTAGTAGGCGTCGGCTCTCTGCGCCGCCACTGGAGCCCCGTCGTATGTCGGGGGGCTGCTCGTTGGGGCGGCGGTGGGTGTTGGCTGCCTCAGAGGCGCCACTGTGGCCGTCGATTGATCGCCGCTTGCGTGATGGGCGCAATCCGTCACGGCCATGTGTGTTTCGGAGCTGTGAATTGCTCCGGGTCCCCGAGCAGCTGTGTCCGTCACTGTGGGCTCTCCGTCTTGTGGCGGTGGGCCGCGGGCTGCGGGGTGTGTATAAGGGAGTCTCAGCGCCGAGATCAGATCTGCTGTCCGCTGAGCCTCTTCCTCCTTCATGCGCTTCATGCGCCGTCTTTCCGACCGCAGCTCTCGCCGCAATTGTCGGACGGTGTCCTCAATCGAAGCCTCGCTTCCTGACGAGGCTTCATCAGCTGAGGGGTGGACTTCAGGTTGTAAGGCTGACGTCCTTGTCGCCCATTCAGCAGCTTGGGCGGCGGCGCGGGCTCGTGCGGCGCGGGCTGCTGTGCTGCTGGTAGGTATCGGTGCCTCAGTGCTACCGGCGACGTTCTCCAGGTCTCCGAGTCGTTCCGAAGGATCCTGGAGTCCGGGGGGCGCTATTCCGGCCGCCCCGGTTGTGAGATCATCCTGGCCAGGCGTTGACGTTCCGTCTGACGTGCTCTTCCCAGAGCGTAGGGAAGGCGCCATCCTTGGCGCTGCTTCACAGATGGATCCGGCTCGTGAAGGACCAACTTATGTACCCGACGTAACAGGGCACACAAGTAAACTGTATAGGGGGCGGTCCCAATCTGTGAGGTGCTCCAAGGGGTCGTCTCGTTGTAAGGGAGACGACGGGTTCAGCTTGTAGGGCCTCGGCTTTCAAGTGAAGATGCTGCGCTGCGGGTCTGGTCCAGAGAGAGGTGTAGTCAGGCGGTCCAGGGGGGCAGGCGATGGTCAATGAAAAGTCAGGAGTCAAGTTGAAGGCGATGTCAGGGCGAAGAGAAGTCAAGATGAAGTGATGCTGGCGGAGGATGCTTGTGATCTGCCTTCCTCTGGTTTTTGCGCAATTTATATTGCGCTCCAGAGCGCGACCACGGATTTGGGAGATTTGTATGGGGGAATTTTGTTTCCCCCTTTCTCGCTCTTTCCGGGTCGCTGGCAATTTTGTGGGATAGATTTAATTAATCTATCCCCTTCTCCCTAAGCATCACCTTTAACCTCAACTTCTCCACACTCTTCCATCATTTTTATTAAGTTTAGAAATACAGATTAAAAATACAGTTTACAAATAATACCCGGTTTTTTGGGGCTAAACTCTTAATAACTAACTTATACTAACATTTACATACATAATAACATGACAGTTGTGTAGCTGGGAGCCGAGTTATCACTCCGGTATATTTTATTTGGCCGGGTGATTAACCTGGCCCCCGTGAAAAGGTTAGACAGATTAATTTTTCTCCCCAGAACTGCTTACGCAAAGATCGATAGGCCGGCCGGGATCAGGCCGCGCTACGCGCCGTCATCCCGTTTGTTGTTCCCTTACTCTGACCGACCTACCTTGCTTTGCGTCATTCGGGCTTTATCAAGCCGGGAGAAATATACATTACAATGATTAACATTTCTAAATAATATACAATAATCTTAATGCTACACATTTATCGTGGACCATGTACGTCCGACACACCAAGTTTGTATATGTTGGGTAAAGAGAATTAGCGCTTTCTCCATATATTGTTACTCTAAGGCCCTGAGCTTATGCCATTAAGAAAAAATTGAAAAAAATACGTTGACACATTATCTGGAAGATAGTATAATTGTCAAAAACATTATTTTGTAAAACACGAGTGAGTTATTACGAAATAACATTCAGGACGGTACGACGGAAGTTGTACCTTGCGGGAATCCGTTTTTCCAGAGGTTAACGAAGACCGTTCTAATTTCCAACATTCAAAATGGTGCTGATCGTCGGTTCATTATTTAACAAATGTGATAAAGTTTTACACACCCGAATCACAATAACTTTTAAGTATTATTACAAAATTTGAAAGTTCATCATATTTCAATAAAATCAAACCGTATACAAATCAACCTCACACCACCCAGATTGGCAGCGGCTTTTTTGCTGACCTACACTTTCTATTAGCGTTTCCTCTCCGTTATAATAGACGCCTCCGTTTAAAGTTTGCGGCTGCAATTCGCGTCTGGACTTAGAAACGGCGTCGGCGCACAGTGGGTCAACTTGGCAAATCGGTGACTCAAAATTACACATTGATTCGTTTATAAGATTCTTATTGTGACGGTCTGCATGGTCGAGTGGTTGAAATGCTCGACTAAGAACCCAGAGGTCGCGTGGTCCAACCCGGCGTGCGCAGTTTTTGAAAAATTAATTAATAAGTGTGACAACACATTTAATTAATATAAAGTATATTTGTGCTACGTTCCAGAGTGGTAGATACTCTAAGTATCGCCCTGGTAAAATATTACCATTCAGAATCGAAACGCTGCTGGAAATTTATTTATTTAACAATATCTCATAAAAAACAGTTGTTCACCAAATTCATTAAGAGATGAATGATATAAAAGTATTGTAGATACATGCATAGTGTAAAAAAGAAATTGAACATTTATGTATACCTCACATATAGACAAGGTATTATATATCCGAAGGAGTTATATAAGTACAAACTGAAGTAGTGTGACGCACTATATTTAGTATGATATAATAACGCAAATAATGTTAACAATGAAAAACAAAAAAGATATGATACAAGGAGGTTCATTCTTATACAAACGTATGAGATAATCGTAGAATTGGCAAGTGTAAAAAAGTGTAAAATGGATTTGGCCGTGTCAGGTGACCAGACCTGAATAGTCAGGCACTTCCCAACCTTTCTCATTCTCATCTCATTCCCCTTACTACTACCTATACCTTCTACATCACAACATAACCGGATTAGGGATACCATAGTCTCACTAGATCTAGACAATTGAGCAGTTGGGACTATTGTACGGTATTCACAAAAATAATAAAAATAGTGGATATACAACTTTTCTTGCTGTGACTATGGCTTAGTTTTGGAGCTCCCGCATATAAATTCTCATTAAAGATCATCACCTCTGATATGAAAACTATAAATTAAGGTAAACTCTATGATTATAGAAGGACTGAAGACTAGAGGCGAATAGCCAGAAACCGTAGACAGTGAAGAGCATTACGGATGAGGCAAAATCCCCCACCCTGAGATGTAGCGCCGTGATGATAATTTTAAAAACGTAAAAGTAGCCTCAGAAAAAATATACACCAGTTAAAATATGGTCGTGACACCGGTCCGGTAAAAAAAAGTTATGAATATTATAGTGAATCCCGCACAAGAGTCCCAACTGCTCCCAACCATCTAGAACCAGTGAGACTAAGGCATCCACAATTGGGGTGTGTTGTGATGCTGAAGGTAGTGGGAAAGGAAAGGAGATGGAGAAGAGGAAAGTCGGGAAGTACCAGGCTTTTCAAATTTGGTCACTAAACACGACTAAAGCCATTTCAAGCAACGTTTCTAAACTGAATGGTGGTATTTCACTGGAGCAATACTACTAGTATCTGCTACTCTGGAAAAATATATTGAATATGATTTTACATAAATTAAATGTGTTGTGACACATATTAATGAAATAAAGATATTTGCGCACCCAGTGTTTCAACCTGCGACCTCTGGATTCGTAGTCTTACCAGTCAATAGATGGATGTCAATACCTAAAATAATTTTTTTCTATTTGACAAAAAAGCGTTCGTTGGTTCCTGAATTCGTAGAATGGCCCACTGTGCGACGGCGTGAGGAATACAGTTCATTAAAATGCAAATGCCGCTCTTCTCCTGGGACGGGCGCAGTAGTGGGCGGAGTAGGGGTGGAGTGGAGGGGCGGAGTAAGAGGGGGGCGGTGCCGGTGGTGATATTAAAAGTTGTGTCTGGATTGGAGTACGGCGGGCGCTAAGCGAATTAAAAATCACCGGCGACCAAGGGCGGAAAATCATCCTCCCTTGTCACTCTTCCGACCGTGAAATGTGATTTTACACCCATGGTGTGATTTTGAAAAGAGCTTCTCTGTTTCAACCTTGCTGGTTAAAACAGGGATGAAATATCAACTACAGTAAAGTTAACCTTGTTGCAAAACCGTTTTTGCATGGTTTTACTCTCGGAGTAAGAATATAAATGGAGAGAGAGCTACATATTTTTACCCAACTAATACAAATTTGCGATAAATCACTTTTCCGAGTTTTTACGATGTATACCATGAGAGAGAAAGAGACAAGACAAGTCTTTACATAATATTGCCGCACTTATAAGTTTGTAAGAATATTCTCCGTCCGCGCTAACTTCACATAATCGAGTCGAATAACATACGTCAACGGATTTTTAAGTTATTTCCCATATTGGTGTTATTAAAAAAACTTGCAGTGGTTATAAAAATAAATCAAACATGATTGTGATATGTACTATGCGTGAATGTTCAAATAAGACCAAACAAAGATTTTAAAACATCACCTTTTAGAGGTAGTTCAACAGTTATATAAGATATTATAATATTTTTGACCGAACTTTAGAATTTTCACATTTTTGATGATACAAAGACATAAAATCAACAAAAAGCTTCCATCATTATTTAGGCAAACCTTTTGTTATTGGTGTTTGTGTGATATTTTGATATTATAAATCATTTTGGTGATGTATTGATTTTGTTTTGTTTAATGTGTTGAAAAATGTTTATTATAAATGTCCGAATTCCATGTGGACGGTAATTAATAGGATATCCAACTTCTTTTAACATATCTGTATCTTTGTCTCTTTCTATCGAGTCTTTAATCAACTTTTAATTGTTTTTTTGTCTTTACAAGTGTTATTTTCTACTTATATCATCTGTGCTACAATCCTCTTAAAGAGGCCTGACGGTATCCAGGAAACGCCTTCGTTCCTGACGGTCTTCTGCTGTTTTCCTCCAGTTCCTTATTATTATTATTATAAGCCAATTTTTATTGCTTTTTTTACAGTTAATACCACATAAGAGTCCCAACTGCTTCCAACCGTCTGGAGCCAGCGGGACTATGGCATTCCTGATCGGGGTATGTTGCGAAGTTAAAGATAGTGGGGAGGGGAAGGAGACGGGGAAGAGAAAGGTTGGGAAGTACTTGGCTACTCAGATCTGGTCACAAAACATGGCTAAAGCCATTTTAAGCAACGTTTAGATTCTGTTTAAAATGATGGACTAGAGGCGATTAAATGAAAAAAACCTTCAATAGTTACATTTGTTGAAAAAATACTGCTTAACGGGCAAAATGCGAGACTTGGGGTCGGAAATTAGATGCCGTTTTCTCAGGCTCTATTGGACCGAATGAAGTGTAATTATTGTGTGCCAGTTCATTGTATTGAATATGTTTAACTGGAATTGTAATTGACAGCGAGTGCTGCATTTTTTTCGGTCCCATTAAACAATGTTTTTTTCCTATAATTCAGGCAGGTAGTAGGAGGGATCACTCCAGATTAGAGTAGGACGTGCTAATCAAACTTTGACGGGAAGGCTGCGTTTTACTATACAGTGAAGTAACGTTTCCTAGATTGGCCTTCTCGGAATCAGAGTCTATGAATTGAATCCACACGAGATGAAGTAATGGTTGAATATAGCGTTGTGACCACTCCGTAAGAACTACTTCAAATAACTACTTCTTTTGGCGGCAGTTCCCACTTTTTTCATTGTCCATTGAACAAATACTTCAATTGAAGTTGGTAGTTCTGCTCATAAGTTCATTTTAGCGTTGTGACCGCTAGCGTGTGAACTGTTTCATTTTGTGGCAGTTCATACTTCATTCATTTTTCATTGAATACAATTTTTTTTTATATGAATACCGCACAAGAGTCTCAACTTCTCCCAACCGTCTAAAGCCAGTGAGACTATGGCATCCCCAAGTAGGGTATGTTGTAAGGCTGAAGGTAGTGGGGAGGGGAAGGTAATTGGGAAGAGGAAGGTTGGGAAGTACCTGGATTTTCAAATCTGGTCACCAAATACGGCTAAAGCCATTTCAAGCGACGTTTCGATTCTGAATGGCGGTCTTTCACCAGGGCGATACTTAGAGTATCTACCACTCTAATTGAAGTTAGATTACAAATAACTACTTTATTTTGCGGCAGTTCAGTTGCAAAGTTGAACTTCAAAGCCTACAAATAAGTACTTTAATTCAAATATTTTAATTGAAGCTCGATCCAGGAACTGGTTAAAAAAAAAAACTGGATAAATAGCCGGTTCCTCGCTGGTCATCGGTAACTGGAACCACAACACACTAAATTCTGATATCGACCACCTCTAATTTCAAATCTCTCTTTGGCGAGTTGTGACTTCAATTGAAGTGTTCACTGCGAATGGTTCATTTTAAAGAACTAGTAGTTCGTAAAGTATTCACAAAACATTGAAGTTTTTCCCAATCCTAGTTGACTATATTAGAAAGCAACCTTCTTCAATATAGGTATTCATTGACAATTAAAACAGTGTGTAGTTGCTGAGATCAATTTGCATTTATTCGCTAGAATGCAACAGATAAGACGACTTCTGTGGTCGAGTGGTTAACATCCTCGGCAACGAATCCTGGGTCGCACGTTCGAAGTTCGGCTTCCGAAAATAAATTTTCTTTAAAGAAATGAAATAATGACTTTGTATAAGACCACAAATATTATTTTAATTTTCATCAACTATAAAAAGTCGGTCATAAAAGTTAAAATATTATCCGTGGTTTTATACAAAGCTATTTTTTCATTTC
This sequence comes from Drusus annulatus, assembly GCA_022651775.1. Classification (NCBI taxonomy): domain Eukaryota; kingdom Metazoa; phylum Arthropoda; class Insecta; order Trichoptera; family Limnephilidae; genus Drusus; species Drusus annulatus. Next base: position 97,638 of record JAGWCC010000912.1, on the reverse strand, counting down.
TTTAAATATATCAAAAGAAAAGGTAAATTTTGAATTTTCGCGGGCTGTGTACATTCGATTATCGTTTTTTTTGTTATGTTGGTACACATATGTTTATCATATGTTAGCATTATCAGCCATTTTGGATTAGTGGTTTGTTTTTGACAACTGGTAAGGTTAGTGACGTTTTTGTGTGTTCTTCGACTTTTTATTTTTGAAAAAATGGATCAAAGAATATGTATTACATTTTGCGTTAAAATGGAAAAAAGTGCTCCAACGCACTTAAAATATTGACTCTGGCGTTTGGCGAGTCTACTTTGTCTCAAAAAAGTGTTTATAACTAGTACAATCGCTTTACAGAAGGCTGAGAAGATGGTAATGACGATGAGCGTCCTGGAGTTGCAACCACGTCAACAAACGAAGAAAACATCGAAACAGTGAAGAAAATGGTTTTGGAAAATCGTCAAATCTCTATTAAGGAAGTTGCAGAGGATATTGGCATATCAATCGGCTCATGCCATGCAATTTTCTCGGATGTTTTGGGCATGAAACGTGTAACAGCGAAGTTTGTTACGAAATTGCTAAATTTTAAGCAAAAGCAACGTCGCATTAGTATCGCTCAGGAGTTGTTGAATGACGTCAACGACGATCCAGATTTGCTCAAAAGGGTTATAACTGGTGATGAAACGTGGGTATATAAAATATTGTAAATAAACATAAAGTTGAGTAAATAAAAAAAATGGCGTGGTGAAAACGAATATTGATGAATAAATAAATACTTTTCGAAAAAAATCGAAATTCACCTTTTCTTTTGTACAAACGTATAAAAATATATTTAATTTGTTTTTTCACATATATTACTTAAAGCGATTAATATTTTGCAAAATTGCGGCACTTAACAGAGTGGTAGATACTCCGAGTATCGTCCTGGTGAAAGACCAACATTCAGAATCGAAACGTTGCTTGAAAAATGGATTTAACCGTGTTTAGTGACCAGATCCGAACAGCCAGGACATGCCTTCCTCTTTCACATCTCCTTCCCTTACCCACTACCTTCAGCCTCACAACATACCCCAATTAGGGATGCCATAGTCTCACTGGCTCTAGACGATTATTTACTGTAAAAAATAAAAATATATATATATGCATCTATGTATATCTGAACCTTTTTCTCTAATGATTTATGATAACGATCATGATTTTAGATAGTTTTAGTTTGTATACACATTATGTATTAGTTTATTTTCTCCTTGTCATGTTAGGTTAGGTAATTTAGTATGAAGCGCACTAGAGGTGAAATATCACAAAACTGCGCTATATATAATATGTTCACTGTTATTATTATTGCACTGAGCGAAATTTAGGCTCAGAGTTGCACTAACGTCCGCTTTCACCAATTAAACGGTCCCATTTAGTATTTTTGTGGCGGAAAGCTCACCCAGTATCTCTATTGTCAATGCTCCAATGATATTTAGTTTTAATTCATCACGTTGTCAGGCCGGGCACGTATTCCTTTGAATTTTCTATTGGGCGAAATTGGGTTTTTTTTTGAGATAACCAATCAATTCCAGTAATTAGTTTGGGAACTTAATTGCGGGATTAGAATGGAATACCTCCAATTTGGGATGTTTGTTGGGAGATTATTTCAAAATGGACCAATTCGGGTTTTTTCCAAGATTTTTCATTTTGGAAATGTGTTGTTTGTTCGACTGTGGAGAACATCCATTGTTATTGTGTTGTTAGAATAGAATAAATAAATTAATAGAACTTTTTATTTATATACCGTTAACATTATGTTGTCAATAATTGAGTTTGAATCTCAAAGCAATAATATACAGAAGGGATAGCTTTCCAAAACTGTGTAGTCAGGTTTGTTGATTTTTCCATGACTCGGGTGTGGCCACGATTTTCATGGACACACCTTTTTACATCCATTCATAGCATACATCGAAATAATGTTTTGTTTATTTGTATAAACACTTTTTCACAGTATTGTTATAAACTAAAATATAGGATATAACCTCAAAAATCGTTGAGTTATGTCGCGTAACACAACGAAGCGGGAGACGGAAAACATGCTTACATACCTAAAAGTGGTGCGATAATATGTGACAACTTGTCTTGTCTCTTTCTCTCTCACGGTTTATGATGTAAAAACCAGGAGAAAGTGATTTATCGTAAATTTTTATAGGTTGGGAAAAATATTTAGCTCTCTCTCCATATATATTCTTACTCAAAAGGAGTGAACCTTAGAGTAACAATATACCGTTTGAACCATCTTCTATTATTTCTATCTCAACCCAATAGCGTTGCCTTATAGGTTGTAACATATTTTATTTTTAATTGTTAATAATTTCTAACGAATTTGAAACATAAAAGAACACAGAAAATAAAAATAATTAGATCGCGACCGAGACTCATACTCGGAACCTCTACTCTCTCTGGAGTTTATTTTTATCTTTGCGGGCAAAAAGCGAGTCTTGGGGTCGGAAATTAGATGCCGTTTTCTCAGGGGCTCTATGGAACCGAATAAAATCAAATTTTGGTATTCTGCTAAAAATTATAAACTAAAGGCGATTCAATGAAAAAATCCTCCGAAAGCAACATTTGTTAAAATAATACCACTTTACGGTCTAAATGCGAGACTTGGGGTCGGAAATTAGATGTCGTTTTCTCAGGCTCTATGGAACCGAATAGATTCAAATTTATGAATTCTGCTTAAAATGATAGATATACGACGGTTAAAAAAAATTTCCAAAGGGTAATATTTGTTGAAAACATACCACTTTGCGGGCAAAATGCGAGTCTTCGGGTCGGAAATTAGACGCCGTTTTCTAAGGCTCTATGGAACCGAAGGATGTCGAATTTTGGAATTTTGCTTAGAATAATATACATAAGACGATTATATGAAGAAATCTCCCAAGAACAACATTTGTTAAAAATATACCACTTTACGGGCAAAATGCGACTTGGGATCGGAAATTAGATGCCGTTTTCTCAGGCTCTTTGGAACCTAAAAAATTGAACTTTAAAAATTATGTAATGAATGATGACCTAAAGACGATTAAACGAAAAATTCCCCCAAAAGTTGCATTTGTTGTAAATATACCTGTTGGATCCTAAAATCAACAATTTGCTAGATTCTAACCTGTTGCCTTCTGTCCAGTTTTCGTACCTAATCCCTTGTCAATTTGTTCTACTGCCATGTACTATTTGTATGGCCGGATAAAAGTGTATTGAACAGCCTGTAACAAATGACCCCCACCCCCGGCAACGAAACACAAGACAAGGACGTCAAGAGCGGCATTATTCGATTCCCTCGTCAGTCAGTCTATCGCACTCAACTCGCCTACACATTCGCTGCCCCCCCCCAGGGATGGCGCCCTCGTGTCGCACCCGTCTATGGATGACTCGCCCACTCAACAATCATCGGTGGGGCAGACTGGTCGGCCCTTGTCGCAGACACGGAAACAGGTGAGCAAATTGGCACTTCCCATTACTTTTCCAGAATACATCAAATCATCAACCAAGTATCTCATCGTTTTACAGTCCATTTAATTCACTCAAGTCTTTCCAAAACCGATTCGCGGTTTCTGGATCGAACCATACCACTTTACGGGCAAAATACGGGACTTGGGGTCGGAAATTACATGACGTTTTCTCAAGCCCATTTTCTTAGGCCGCATAGGACAGAATGTAATGAACCATAGGAATTATGTTATGGATGATGACCATAAGACGATTAATTAAAAAAAATACCCGTAAAAGTGTGACTAGAGATATTATAATGGAATAAATTAATTTCAGTATTTTTGGAAGAGGCATGCTATAATAGCATTCTTGTTACTAGATTCAGTGCAGTTGAATATATTTTTTTCTATTTCTGCAAAATAATTACCCACTTCAAGCAATTTAGGTACAAGGGAGTATCTTAATGACTTAGTCCTGATACTATTATTGTATTTAAAAATAATTTTGGATCAGTTGACTCAGTTCTGTTAGGTACATGAAAAGTAATTTAAGCTGAGTAAATCAGGGCTTTCTATAACAATAAAGCATCCAGAAATGATGAAAGTTAACTGCCCACATGTTTCATAAATAAAAAAATCACAACATCTCGAGGAAATAACCTCACACCCCCTGAATCAAAATACTCAAAGATAACTCCACGCAGGTCTTTGTAGTTTCAAGAAGACAGCTCATTGACCGCCTAGAGATTTCACCAACAAAACCCGAAGTTATTCTAAAAACGTATAAAAAATAATGCCTCTGCGGCTCGACTCAATTTAAAACTCCATCGAACTTTTGATATTTTTACAAAACTTTCCTCCCCCACCTCCCCTTGCGTACTGCCTTTGTGGGAGTGTGGCGGATTTTTAAAAGTGTAGTAAATAACATACTATGAATATATGATATTATGTACATACATCATTAATATTATACACTTGTTTTTACCTGTAAAAAAACACGGGATGTAATTTGACTTGACAAGAAAAAATATGAGTGGCATTAATCCACCCATTTCAAGTATAGAATAATGTCTGCTGAAATACATTATGGGTAGGTACTTTATTAGATAGGTAGGGATTTGAAAAAATTACCACTTGTACTGTCATGTGTAAATTTTTTATGGTCAATTTCAATTGGAAAGGTTTTTTATTATGTGCGTATATTTTTTTATAGTTAATATACCGCACGAGAGTCCCAACTGCTCCCAACCGTCTTAAACCAGTGAGACTGTGGCATCCCCAATTGGGATATGTTGTGAGGCTGAAGGTAGTGAAGAGGGGAAGGAGATGGAGAAGAGGAAGGTTGAGAAGTACCTGGCTATTCTGATCTGGTCACCAAACACGGCTAAAGCCATTTCAAGCAACGTTTCTTTTCTGAATGGTGATCTTTCACCGGGGCGATACCTAGAGTATCTACCACTCTGAGACGAGGGCGCGGTGCGTTCAGATCCTCTGCTGGCTAAGTGCTCCATCATTGCACAAGCAACATCTTCCACTTCTTATGATGGCAGTAGGAGTTTTTAAAATACTGTCGGGAATGTATGTCCATATTTTTAATAAGACATAAAATAATTATTTTATTTGAATTAAATGTGTTATGACACATATTAATGAAATAAAAGTTATTTGCCCACGCCGAGTTTGAACCCGTGACATTTTGATCTGTAGTCGAGCGTCTTACCACTCGACCATGGAGGCCGTCCGAAAGTAACAATAGGTCGACGATTTTTTCAAAATAGGGTTAATTTAATGCGAAAATTCAGACCAGTCAGTGTTGCAAAATACGACAAACATTTCCGAAACCGAACAAAAATTCAGTGTCAAAAAAAAGGTAAGCATGTCTTTGAGGTGATGTTTATTGCTAAATGGAGCTATACAAATTGAGAGATAATAAAAAAAAAATGATACGCGTAAACATACCCCTATGAAAGTAATTATTAGTGTTATAATTATATTTATTTTCACAGATTTAGGACACCAACATTCTCTGAAATTCATAGATGGCGTTAACGTGTCGGTTTAAACGGCTCAATTAGAACTATAAGATTTGCTTTGTAAACGTGCGGAAACATGTAGCAATTATTTTTTATAAGATTAACGCACAAGAGTCTCAACTGCTTCCAGCTGTCTGGAGCCAGCGGGACTATGGCATCCCTTATTAGGATTTGTTGTGGAGGCTGAAAGTAACAGGAAGAAAATGGAGATGGGGAAAAGAAAGTATCTGGGGTATTTAGATCTAGTCACCAAACACGGCTAAAGCCATTTCAAACAACGTTGAACGATTCTGTATGGTGGTCTTTCACGGAGGCGATACTAAGAGTATACCTTAAAATATATCATAACAAATATATTATATTAAATAAAAATTCACCATTGTATATATTTTTTGAATTTCACCATTATATATATTCCATATATGCACATTCCTCTAATTTCATTAGTATATTTTTAAGTCCCGATGAAGATTCAGCAGAATCGAAACTAGTTGACTTATTGTTGTCTCCCTCCCAATACTATATCTCTCTTTTCCCCATTTTCACCATTATAATTATATACATGGACATACCTCTAATTTCATTGGTATATTTTTAAGTCCCGATGAAGATTCAGCAGAATCGAAACTAGTTGACTTATTGTTGTCTCCCCTCCCCAACACTATATCTCTCTTTTTTTCCCCATTTTCACCATTATAATTATATACATGGACATACCTCTAATTTCATTGGTATATTTTTAAGTCCCGATGAAGATTCAGCAGAATCGAAACTAGTTGACTTATTGTTGTCTCCCTCCCAACACTATATCTCTCTTTTCCCCATTTTCACCATTATAATTATATACATGGACATACCTCTAATTTCATTGGTATATTTTTAAGTCCCGATGAAGATTCAGCAGAATCGAAACTAGTTGACTTATTGTTGTCTCCCTCCCAACACTATATCTCTCTTTTTCCCCATTTTCACCATTATAATTATATACATGGACATACCTCTAATTTCATTGGTATATTTTTAAGTCCCGATGAAGATTCAGCAGAATCGAAACTAGTTGACTTATACAAAAATAATGTGGATTTAAACAACTTATGTTTTTTATTTAGTTAATCATGTCATTCCACAAAGTGTTTGCTTATTCTGATAATATATTATATGTTAAAAATACATCTCTAATATTAATATACATACCTCTTCTGAATTCAGTGCGGTATTCACATGAAAAAATAGCTTTAGAAGTTGAATTATTCACGTAAGGGTTGTTTCATATGGTATTTTCAAGCCCCCCCCGGTCAAGCATTAGTTTATTTACCGTTGTGACCTCACGCGACCTTTGATACCACCCTTTCCATGAAATATTTCAGGGGACATAATACATGCGAGGCCAAATCCTTCAGGTCGGAACCCGGCATCTATTCTCCCCAAAGAAAGCACTCCAATCTAATACTCAGCCCGGATACCTACTTCAGGAGATAACTTCAAAAGATATCTAGGCATTACATTTTGTATTAAGACCGCTACGATGTGAAAGGATTTGATAGAGGGCGGATAAAATACGTACCAGTACAACCTTACATTTTTTTATTAACAAAAAAAGCTTATAATAAAGTGAGAATATTTTTGGTTTTTCTTTGCTTAACTTGAAATTGTTGCTTGTGTAATAATGGTAATAATCTTGGATAATTTGTAAAGCATTATTATTGTCAAAAATCACCTCGAAGGTGCTGTACAAATTACAATTCATATCTTATTACTAGCTACCTCAGAGCATTAATACACAAGAGAGAGCGCTGATGTAGTCAGATTTTATGAGGTTTGCCGGACTCGGCTAGAGCTAGGACCATACAAATAAACAAAACATAATGTCGATATGTGCTATGAATGGATGTAAGAAGGTGTGTCCATGAAAACCCTAGCCACGCCCGAGTCATGAAAAAATCAACACTCCCGACTACACTGTTTCGCAAGGCTATCCCTCCTGTATATTATTGCTCTGAGGTCCAGCCTCAGAGCAATAATATACAATAGAAAGCGCTGTAGAGAGAGCTGCAGTCAGTTTTTACGAGGCTTGCCGGACTCGGCTAAGCCTGGGCGTGGCTAGGACTAGGGCTAGGGTATTTATACATCCATTCATAGCACATGTCGCGATAATGTTTTTGTTTATTCGTATAACCACTTTTCACAGTATTGTTATGAACAAAAATATAGCATGTAACCTAATAAACCGTTGAGTTATGTTAATTTATTTCGCTATCAAAACGTATGGGCGGAGACGACGGAGATGCGGGACACGAAGAACATTCTAACAATACTTTAAAGCGGTGTGATTATTTGGAAAATTTTATTGTCTCTTTCTTTCTCATGGTGTACAACTTAAAAACGCGAAAAAAGTGATTTATTCCAAATTTGTACAGGTTGGGTAAAAATAACTAGCTCTCTCTCTCTCTCTCTCTCTCTCTCTCTTTATATTGTTACTTCAAGCTAGCTACGTTACAATCTATGCCATATAAAAAAATATTTTTATATGTATTTTGGTTTAAAGAGTCCCAAACCGGCTTGCACAAATCATTTTTATTTAATTAATATATTATTTTAATTTTGATACTGTTTATTCGTGATGGAACTTCATTTTAATGATTAAAATAATACCATTTTTTATTACTTCAAGCATCCCGGGTAACCCATCTCCCAAAACTAACCGAATGTATTTTTGAATGTTATGGTAAAGCCACCTCTGTCAACAATAAAACAAAACCTAAAGTCACAGATGTTTACTATGAGACTCAATACCCGTTCATTCCGGAACTAATAGTATATGCTCCATAGACTTACTTAAAATTGTACCAGTCTGAAGATGCCCGTAATAAGGTGAAACCGGTCAGGTCTTAGATAAAAAAAAAGTGGAATAAAGTAAAAAAATGTTATTATTAAAATCATTAATTAATATATCTATAATAAATAGTAGATACTATAAGTATCGCCATGGTAAAATACCACCATTCAGAATCAACAAGTTGTTTAAAATGACTTAAACCGTATCTGGTGACTTGATCTAAATAGCCAGGTACCTCCTAATCTTACTCTTCCTTACCTCTCTCTCCACTAGTTTAGTCTTCACAAAATACCCCGATTGGGGATGCCAAAGTTCCACCGGCTCCGGACAGCTGCGACTCTTGTGCGGTATTCACATAATTGACCAGTTCTGACTAACGAAGTACGTCCCAACCATGAAGTAACAATATATGGAGAGAGAGCTAATTCTTTTTACCCAACCTATACATATTTGGGATAAATCACTTTCTCTGGTTTTGACGTCCTACCCATGAGAAAGAAAGAGACAACAAATTTTTCCCGAATTATCACACCGCTTTCAAGTATTGTTTGAACGTTCTTTGTGGAGCAGAAAACACAGTTCCAGGAGTGCTGTGTTTTCTACTTCTATGCTGATCTGGTCACTAAACACCGGTTAGTAGCCGAGTGGTTCAAAGCATCAGGTTCCCACCCGGGCGTCACGGGTTAAATCTTCCGCTAGCCAAGTCCTCCATCATCGCACAAGCAAAATTTTCCGTTCACAATGATTGGAGTAGGAGGAATGTAAAAAAATGTCGGATTATTCGTAACCCGAAAATGTTTGTATATCTAAAAAAAAAAAGATTTGTTAAGGTTGATGAACCCTACCCAAAAGAAGCTTCAGAACTGCCGCAAGGTTCGGATGAATAAATCAGTACTGGGTGTGCGAACACACCACCGATAAGGGCTGTAAAGTAAAAAGCTCGGTTGGATAAAGACACTTTATTAGATAAATGAATTTCCCGACCAGACAAATTGAAGACCTGAAAAAAAAAGCTTTTAGTAGGCGTCCGAGATAGATGTATCCCCGCGTAGAGCTTGGAGCTTAAATACATCCTGGCCCCCTTACCCAGGCCCCGTAGGCCGCGGAGGAGAGGGTGGAAATCGAAAGTAAATGCAATTTTAAATCCGGATTTAATTTTCATTTTTGAGACATGGGCACCAGGGGCGGGAATTCATATTCGCCAAATAAATTAAATGTGCGTAAAAAATATTTTTTCAGAATTTCGGATTTTCTCTTCTTTTCCTAACTAAATAACCAACAAAACATCACGCCGTTTCTTCCCAGGGGTGGACAGAGAGGATGGACCGCCAAACAACTCAATCTTGGCACTTACTCTTTGCTTAATTCAAACTCTTCTGTTATTCTGACTTTAATTTTTTTTAAAGAAAGACAAACATTCCCGGTATACGAACAACCTGACAATATTCGAAAAACTCCTACTACCATTATAAGAAGCGGAAGATGTTGCTTGTGCAATGATGGAGGACTTAGCCAGCAGATGAATTGAACGCACGACGTCCGGGTGGGAATCCGACGCGTTTGTCCACTGAGCTACCGACCGGTCGACTCTTGACCGTATTTGGTGACTAGATCTAAATAGCCAGGTACTTCCTTTTCCTCCTCTCCATTCCCTTCCCGCTACTTTTAGCCTCTCAACAAATCCCAATTGGGGATGCCACAGTCTCGCTGAAAAAATCCTACTGCCATCATAATAAGCGGAAGATGTTACTTGTGCAATGATGGAGGACTCAGCTAGAATATGAATTTAACCCACAACACCTGGGTGGGAATCCAACGCGTTTGTTAACCGGTCAATTCATTTTAGTCATTTGATTCACTTGATCGTGTCATGTCTTCCTCGGGCGTCTCCAACGTCTTCTTCCATTCATTTTTGCGTCGTATATTCTTCTCACACTCCATTCTTCGCTCATTCTTCTCAAACCTTCGCCACTATTCATTACACTTCCATCAGCCTTGTATTCTTTCCGGATATCCACATTTTTAACTCGGTAATGTCGAAAAATGTGGATATCCGGAAATAATGCAAGAATGATGTAAGCATGATAAATAGGATCAAGAAAGGGACGCTTAGATGGTTTGGGCACGTAAACATGCTAAGAGTCAGACTAACAGAAGAGTATGTTTGAGACGGTGTATGAAGCAAGGAGGGTGTGCCAAGAAAGAGTTGTATGGCCTACCTTTGCGGGGAAACGGCCTGATGGGTAAATAGTTCGAGTAAGTTGTAAATAGAGTGGTAAATACTTTAAGTATCGCCCTGATCAAAAACCACCATTCAGAATCGAAACGTTGCTTGAAATGGTTTGAGCCGTGTTTGGTGACCAGATCTGAATAGCCAGGTACTTCCCGACCTTCCTCTTCCCAAACTTCCTCTTCCCAATCTCCTTCCCCTCCCCACTACCTTCAGCCTCACAACTTACCCTATTTGGGGATGCCATAGTCTCACTGGCTCTAGACGGTTGGGAGCAGTTGAGGCTCTTGTGCGGTATTCATATAAAATTAAAAAAAAAACAACATGTTTTTACAAGTACAATATCCAACAAAATAAATTGAGGGAATATAATACGTTTTGCACAGAAAATTTCAACAAGTAATAATAATTACATTAAAATGTACGTAATTTTTATAAGCTTAAGTAATCTCTAAATAATCGCCCAATACGAACGGCACACCCCTGGTTGGTACAGTTATTCAAGTGGGATGAATTTGAAAATTATTTACAGCGAAAATTCAAAGTAAAGGTCATTTATTATCATACGGGATATATATATAAATATACACATTTCTTTGACTCCTTGAAAATAAGCAATATACAATTGGTAAAAACAAAACCGAATCAAATCTATAAACATTTTTTTTTTGCCGATAAAACTAAAATAATATTATCTACAAGGGGTTTGGTTCAGAAGTTGCCCATTGTTCACAACTAACGTAAAAAATTAAAAAAATACGTGCAAAGTAAAATAAATAAAACACCCTATTTATTTTAATTTATTAATAACGCCAAAAGAAAAAAAGACAATTTTTTATTTCTTTATAAGAGATATATTATGCTTGTCGATTCGTTAAATTTGCTTTGATTATTTTACCATATGTTTAATATCTTAATTGTGTATACAGGGTGAATCAGATCGAGCCCGACAGATTTTACCAGCGATTTCTGAACTCAAAAATAAAGATGGCTTTTTGATTTACGATGATTTTTTTTCCCCTTAAAAAAATCATCACTGGACAGTAAGGGTCGGGGCGTGGGGTGGGCGGTTACACGATCAAGTGGCCAGTAGCGACACGTGACAGAAATGTATATATTTTTCGCTTTTGATTGAAAATAATGCCACTTCTCAACCTTCCTCTTCCTCATCTTCTTCCTCTCCCCACTATCTTCAGCCTCGCACCATATTCCGATTAGAGATGCCATAGTCTCACTGGCTCTAGACGGTTGGGAGCAGTTGGCACTGTTGTGTGGTACTCACAATAGGAAACAACAGGAAATAAGTTAAAGTCTATCGGGTTCGATCTCTGATACACCCTGTAAATTATATAACTGCATATTTATTTATTTATAAACTAACGGAATATTGTCCAATTACTAACAAAATACATAATACGAAACGGAAAAAAGAGCAACAGAGAGAGAACAGCACAAACATAATATTAAATGAAGCAATGACAAAAATAGAACAAAATATACATTAGAAAGAACATTCAAATCAAAGCCCAGGTCAAGTCAAAGTTTTGGCAGAGTCGTAAAGAAGGACAAAAATCATTTAGACTGCTACCAAAATTTTCAAGACCATGGCTTGAGTTAACAAGTCTCGACCTGGACAGTGGAGAATGATACCCATAATTGGTAGAGTGATGATTGAGGGACAGCAATTCATTGTTTATGCAAATTAAATCAAAGTGTTTCCTACGCTTTTCTAATTATGCTTTTTTTAACCATTGTTCAATTTCATCAATATGAATATTCGCCTCTATCTAATCGCCATGCAATTCCGCGTAAGAAGCAATTTTGTACGGATTCAATAAATGTTGAATATGAACGGTATAGAAAGGGGAACAAATGACACTCGTATACACATATTAATTATGTCTTTAGGTATATTAATTTTACATAGGTCCTAAATAGGTCGTAACCGTGGCTCTGTATTTTTAAATAAGACAGTATGGATGCACTGTAAATATTTTTTGATTTCAATCTTTTAATAAAAATCTCCTAAAGAAGAAGGGAGAGCTTATTAGTACTTGAGATTTAATAAGCTATTTAATTCGCAATTAGTATCCGGTCTCATTTAGTTCCCTAGAGAAATCCTATGCTAGTACCGGTTCACGTGACCGGAATGAGGGACTTAATAATCTCCTCCCCAGAGAACTTTAGTACTAGATTATATCCGCTGTAATAATAAAGAATGAAGCGAGGCTTTTTATAGTAATAGTTGATGGAAAGCTTATTAAAAACTAATTGGCTATAAACAGTTAATAAGTTTATAGCCAGGTACTCTGAACTAAGTGTTTGCCGTAATGAAATTGAGGTACGGTCTGATTAATAATTAGACTAAAAAGACGGGCGTTACAATCGTTTAAAATGATTTAATAATAATAACTAGAAATCAATAAAATTTGAATTTTTGCCTTCTAAATCGATGGTTCTCTCTTAATATTTAAGATGGCAGCACTTTCGTTTGTAGCTAGCACGAGGACAATAATAATAATTGGCTTTTTTTATTTTTATATGAATACCGCACAAAAGTCTCAACTGCTCCCAACCGTCTAGAGCCAGTGAGACTATGGCATCCCCAAATAGGGTATGTTGTGAGGCTGAAGATAGTGGGGAGGGGAAGGAGATTGGATAGAGGAAGGTTGGGAAGTATCTGGCTATTCAGATATGGTTACCAAACACGGCTCAAGCCATTTCAAGCAACGTTTCTATTCTGAATGGTGGTCTTTCACCAGGGCGATACTTAGAGTATCTACCACTCTGGAACGTGCCGCAAATACAAACATTATTATTTTATATTAATTTAATGTTTTATGACACATGTTCATTAAATAAAAGTTATTGGCTGGAGATTTGGCTGATTTATATAGCGCCGTTTTCGTGACAGAAACATCACCTCAAGGGCGCTTTACAGAATAATTAACATAATATTAAAACTAAGACTTAATATTGAATTATGCTAATACTTATAACAAGTGACTTACAACTTACAACTAACATATTTACATTAACAAATATGTGTAATGGTTGCTGTCCGTGCTGTCGGACCTAGGGTAGAAAAAAATGAATAAGCTATACTAAAATTAAGTATAGCACTCGGATTGAGTGATCAAAACTATAGTGAAGCAAATTGACGTTATTGTGGGTATGATAATTTGACAAGGTGAGTCTTTAGTTTTACTCTCAGCTCAGTTGAGCTGTCGATCTTTCGCAAATGTGAAGGGAGGTTATTCTAAGCTGTGGGGCCTGCTGCGGCAATGAGGTTGAGGATGCATTCATAGAGGGCGTGTACGAAAGACGTTTTACGGTATTAATAATTAGATGATAGAATTGCATTTATACAGCGAAACTACGCTGTGATTGTGAGAACGTGTTGAGTTTTTTTACATTAACTCCACATAGGAGGCCTTGAGAGAAATTATTTCTCTCAGAACCTATATCATCTCCGAGGATACTGCGTGGAGGGTCTTTTTGAGGAAAAGAAGGAGTAAATTTTTGTCTCGAAGAGGCCCATGTTGAAGAAAGGATAAAACACGGAGGCCGGTAAATCGTTCCACAATCAAGCTGTTGAACACAAGAACGAGTCGTAAAAGCTATCCGTTCTCATGTGTTGAATGACAACCGTGTACAAATTAATGTTGGACGTAAGTTTGGCGAGTTTCCCGACTATGCACCGGTGCCAAATGGATTAATGACTTGAGTTCCTCGGAGCATCTTCCTTAGAAATACCGGTAGAAGATTGCAATCCGTTTGTTAAGATAGGACAATCTATCAAACAGAGTTGTGAGTGAGTTTTTGTTTCAACGAAATCCACACAAATTCAAAATAAGGTTAATTTAATGCAAAAATTCAATGTTGCAAAATACAACAAACATTTTCGCAAACCGAAAAAAATATCAGTGTCAATCAGTGTGTTATCAGGTAATCACTCCCTTGAGGTGAAGTTTACTACTAAATCACGCTATAAAAATTGACAGTTAATGAAAAAAATGTGATACGTGTCAAGATACCCTTATAAAGGTAAGTACTCGTATAAGTGTTGTAATTATAATTATTTTCACAGATTTACGACATAAACTTTCCCTAAAATCTATAGATGGCGTTAACGTGTCGGTTTCACCGGCACAATTATAACTATAAGATCTGCTTTGTAAACGTGCGGAAATATGTAGCATAGTTAGTTAGTTAGTTGTCAGTAGCGGCATGACAGCTGTGCGGTCTGTAGTTATGTTTTGGTTGGTAAATATATAAAGATGTAAGAAGTTTGTTGCGTTGTTTTTACAAATGTAAACTTATTTTAACTGTGTCAACAGTGTTTGTTTCGACGAAATTAACACACATTATTTTAGATATATACTATATAGAGTATTGCTTAAATTCAGATCAGTCAGTGTGGCAAAAAACAACAAAGAGTTGAGCACCCTTGAAGAGATTTTTATTACTAAATGGCGATATAAAAATTGACAAATAATTCAAATAGTGATACGTGGAAACATAACCTTTTGAAGGTTATGGGTGTTGTCAGTGTGATATTAACTTAAACACATAGATGGTGTTCATGTGTCAGTTTTGTCGGCATAGTTTGAACCAAAAGATTCGCGTTGGAAACGTAAGTAATCAATTACATAATATTTTTTAATTTTTTTTATTTTATGGATTCTTTCGTATTCCTCTACTAACTAGCTGGGGCTTATTCAAATACCCCTCATAATGTCTATCTAACTAGTACTGCGGCTCATTAGGCCTTATTACTATCACCATCTGATGGTTTTATTTAATTGACTGAGTAAAATTTTACAAGTATTATATTTTTTATGTTATTAACGCGTACGAGATCCAACTGCTCCCAGCTGTCTGGAGCCAGTGGGACTATATCATACCCAATTGGGGTGTGTTGTGAGGCTGAAAGTATTAGGAAGGGAAATGAGATGCGAAAGACGATAGTTGGAAAGTACTGGAAAGACTATTCAGATCTGGTAATTTTTTTTCTATGCTCCTACTCATGATAGCAGCGTGGTCAAGTGGTTAAGACGCTTGAATACGAAACCAGAGGTCGCGGGTTCAAATCCCGGCGGGCGCAAAGAACTTTTATTTTACTTTGGTTCACTTGATCGTACCATGTCTTCCTCGGGCGTCCCCGACTTATTCTTTCATTCCTTTTGCGTCATATATTCTTTTTCGCACTTTTCTTCGTTCACTCGCTCTACATCCCAAAACCATCTAAGCGTCCCTTTCTTGATTTTATTCATTACGCTTACATCAGCCTAGCATTCTTTCCGGACATCCACATTTTTAACACAATCAGACATAGTTTTACCGCAGATCGCCTCGGGGATCTCATTTCTACAGCATTCAGTCTACAGTCATCCTTCCTCTGCCAGTTCCATGCCATTTCCCTCACTGCCATGCATCAGGCTTACTCCATTGTGGACTACTGGCTTCGCTTTTTTGGATAAGTTTTCATTTGCTCCAACATCGTTCAGTCCTCCATTAATAGAGTTTCCTGCATTCACCCTTATTTCCTTGAAGTAACAATATATGGAGGGAGAGCTAATTATTTTTACCCAACCTACACAAACTTGCGATAAATCGCTTTCTACGGGTTTTTACGTCGTAAACTGTGAGAGAGAAAGAGATAAGACAAGTTCTCGGACAATATAGCACCGCTTTTAGATACATAAGAATGTTTTACGTCTCCCGCGTCTCCGGCGACTCCGTCCACTACGTTTTGTTATGCGACATAACTCAACGGTTTTTGAGGTTATATCCTACATTTTTGCTGATAAAAATACTGTGAAAAAGTGGTTCCACAAATAAACAAAAACATTATGTCGATATGTGATATGAATGGATGTATAAATACCGTAGCCTTAGTCTTAGCCACGCCCAGGTGCGCCGAGTCAGGTTAAAATCATCAGAAACAAGTCAAAAGCTGACTTCACTGCCTTGGATAGATACTACTCTCACAACTCTATGCTTCATTCAATATCCTTGTAACATACTTTCCAAATACACAAGCTCATCCACTTGCTTCAAGTATTCATCATTCTTCTTCAAACACCATCTTCAACTAGATAAATAATAAAAAAATAAAATAAGTGATAAATCCACATTTAAATGTAGTTGTAGAAATGCTTATTACTCCAGGAGTACCTTCGTGGTTATGTTTCCCCAAGTTATTACCCATTCCAAAACCCCACAAGGAAATATTTCAAATCATAACCACCTGCTGCTTGAACCGAAGGATCAATATTCAATCAACATTCAATTCCAGCCTTCATAACTACATAACCTCGGTATAAGCCGTAATCCGTAATAATCATTCGGCATTCCTCAAGTGTTTGGCCAATTTTGACGCTGTATCGGGGGCGCGCTGGGGGTACGCTGTAAAGAGGTTGGAGTATGATTATTCCGGCGTCATATTTCTTCGAAGGCAATCAGCGCTACATATATTTTGGAGGAATCCACGCGTGGAATATCGAGGGTGAATTTTGACTTGAGGACCCGTTTAGAACGAATTAAAAAATGATTTCGAAACTTTAATTTTATTTTTATTTATTTATTTATTCATCTTAAGTTAGATAACATCATTTTTGTGTTCTAAGTGTAAGAGATTAAATATATCGACTATTCTACATTTTTTTGCAAGAAAACTTAGGCTTAGTGGTTTGAACCACTAACATTTTCGCCAATCGATGATTAGCGTCATTATGAATTATTTACCTTTACCAGTTCAAGTAATGGCCCTCGTTAACCACTGATTCTCGGCCCGTTTCTGCATTTGATCAAATTATGATCAGGTGTCAAGCATAAAAGCATGACCGTAATGTTATCACTAAGGCCTAAATTTCATTTGAAAAAATGTGGAATAACAAATAATTCTAGCAAAATTTTATGGATTAAAAAATATTCGATTACAAAAATGAAACATATAATATGCTTACATTAATGGTTATTGCAAAGAAATTTTCTTATTTCTTTTTAACTAACTAAATAACCATCACGCCAGGGGTAGGCAGAAAAGATGAACCGTCATACAGTTCAATTTCGGCACGCACTCTTTGCTTCATTCTCATTCATACATCGTCTCATACATACTCTTCTGTTATTCTGACTTTCGACATGGCCTGACCCAAGTATTTGATTTACTTGATCGCGCTATTCTACCATTCACTTTCGCGTCATATATTCTTATCACACTATTTTCTTCGTTCATTCGCTATCTAAGCGTCCCTTTCTTAATTCTATTAATTTAATTTAACTGCTTTTCCCTATGTCTTGTCTGTGGCTTCATGGCACAATAATGGCATTGCCGTTTTATGGGTATAGACAAACAGAAAAACGGAACGATAAACCCATGCAATAATTTTAATTTAAACATTTCTTCATGCTGATTTACTTTTGGTTTAAGAAATTTCTCTGTACTGTCAATTTTTAACCTCAAATTAAAGCGTCACAAGGACACACCATAGAAAAACAAACTTAACGTCCAAATAACTATTATGAAATTCGTGACATTTTTTTTTATCAATACATTTTAGACAGTTGTTTAATGCACCGTTGCATACACATGTTACCAGCGCAATAGAAAATATATTTTTTCTATGATGCGGGTAATTTAAAAATGATTTAGAGAATATTTTAAGTCAATTTAAAAATAAGATACAGTCGAACTTGGTTATAACGATCACGGTATTAGCGAGAATACGGCTATGATGAGCAATTACTTAATGATACGTTAGTTCGGGCTTATTTTCATACAATCGTGTGGGGTTATAACGAGGTCGCTTCACTGATATAACGTCCAAACAATATTGTCAACTCAATGCGCCCGGGTATGAAAAAAAAAACAATTCTCGAAACAGTCGAATCATGTCATAAACAAGACAAAGAAAGCCGCCTGTCTGCAATATAATATGCAAACTTTCATACCCTGGCGTAAATATCGATATTAGTAGGTAGGTACTTTTTTTTTACCTACCTACGTTTATTTGAAATTAAGCAAACAATAGCTTACTACAAAAACAAAAAAAAAAACACCATTTATGGATGTTTCCTCGATCTTAGCAAGGCATGTATGACGATGTATGACGATGATCGCGTATGTCACCAATTATTATAGGAAAAACTCATAAAGCGAGATGTCCCAGCGGCAGTAGTTAATATGCTGGCTATTTGGTATAGTCAACAGAAAAACTACATTCAATGGGCAGGGGCTTCTTCTAGACCCCTATTCCTCAAAAGCGGAGTCAGGCAAGGAGGAAATATGTCGCCTACTTTATTTAATGTATACATAAACGATCTTCTACAACAACTTAACGACCCTAGGATTGGTTGCCATATCTGTGGACAAGGAAGTAATAATATCAAAGGCGCGGATGACATGGTGCTTCTGGCATCCTCCATTAATGCGATGAGACGACTTGTGCAAATATGTGAAGTATACGCAAACTCGCGTAACTTGTTTGATAACCCTAAAAAGTCCGCAATCGTCGTATTCAAACACAATAAGGAACCAAAAAATATTTCGCCAATCTGGCTAGAAGGTAACTAACTGCTTGTGGCCTCACAGGTTAAATACCTGGGACATATCCTTACAGAATATTTGAGCGATATTGAAGATATGGAACGACAAAGAAGAGCTATAAATATACGGGTCGGAATGCTCTCAAGGCGGTTCTACCACTGTAGTGACGATGTCAGGAAACTGCTATTTTAAGACGTACTGCACTGCCCTATATACATCTGAGCTGTGGACACAATACCCAACAGTGCAATGGAACAAGTTGAGGGTTTGCTACAACAATGCCTATAGGTAACTTCTGCAACTTCCAAGATTCTGCAGTGCCTCTACAATGTTCACCGAAGGGAGGGTGCACTCATTCCCCGCCTTACTTCGCCACCGACTAGCCAGCTTCTGGGGGAGGACACGGAATTCAAACAACATCATTGTCGTAGCTGCATTTGAATGGTTCAGCTCTCCTTTCAACGAGCGATGGATGCAGATGATGCGGAGACCACCCTGAAGCACGCTCGATTAAAAAGATATTCACTATTTTATTTATTTTTTCTTACGAATTTATGTTTTTTTTTAATATATATTTTTTATTATTATTATTGTGTATATCACAACTTGTATTTTATTATTATTGTAACTATTCATTATTATCAATTATGGAAGGTATTGCAATGCACTACTCCTGCATACCTTCTGGAATAAAATTTTATTATTATTATTATTATAACGAGTAATAGCTATAAGGAAAACACAAAAAGCAGGAATTTATAGATATTGAGTTAAAAACACACACACTTTGTATGTTAAAAGATTAATTTATCATGTATGACGATGTTGTGCACAAAATATATAAAAAAATATACAATATAAAAGTCGATTTAAGAGATAAATTGTTATACTGGATTTCGCCATATGCGGGAAGCCGTATTCTAACAAGGATCACGTACCGGTCCACTTTGTCAATAGTAAATAACATTTTCTTCTCGTTTGCTAGTTTGCTGAAGCGAATCCATGGCGACCTCTCTTATAGCGGGTGGGATCAGTTTGCCGACTTAAAACCCGGTTAATACGCGCACATTAAGGCCACATATCGAATCAATAAATTGTCTGTGAAAAATAACACCGATTTTCACAATGGCCGCTTTGTAGCGTTTCGTATGGCCGGTATTCATCTCACACGTTGAAGGATGGTAAAATATTGAGAAGAAAGAGTATTTTCAGGCCGTATAAGGTAGCAAATTAAGTACTGGAGTCCTTTGGTATCATTAATTTAGGGAATCTTGCGAAGGAAACTTAATAATTTAGGAATTAAAAATAACTGTCTCTCCCTTTTGAAAAATTATTTATCTTATCGCCATCAATGCACAAAAATTGGTGCTCATATTAGTAAACCAAAGTGTGTTAGACATGGGGTTCCACAAGGAACAGTTATCGGCCCGTTACTGTTCCTAATTTATATAAATGATCTCTGTAATATTAACATTTCGGGAAAACTATTCTCATATGCTGACGATACTGCAATCACAGTACATGGTAAATCCTGGAACGAAGTCACTGAAAATGCTAATAAATGCACCTCCATTGTCAAAGAATGGCTCAACCAAAACCTTTTAACTCTGAACTGTGAAAAAACTATTTATATTCCATTCTATAATACCAAAAAGGCTGCACCTCTAACTAACCTAAATATAAGGTTCCATAACAATAACTGCAACCCTATTTTATGCTCTAATTGTGTAGAAATGAAATCGGGAAATACAGTCAAATATTTAGGAATTACAATAGATAGTCAACTCAAATGGACGAATCATGTAGAAAAGCTTGTAAATAAACTAAGATATTTAACTTACATTTTTAAACGATTAAATAACATAGTTGACATAAAAATAATGAAATTGGTGTACCATGCATTGGTTCAGTCATCAGTATCTTATGGAATAATCGGTTGGGGGTATTTATAATACTCATATTAAGCCATTAGAAATATCTCAAAAATTAATAATAAAAATAATGTTGCATAAAAACATTACATACCCCTCCATACAATTATTCCAAGAAGCTGATCTCTTAGATATAAGAAAAATTTATTGTATACAGTGCCTAAAGTACATATTTTCGCGAAGTAAACTATTTGCAAAAAATGAAAATCGTTACAGCAACAGAATAAATAATGTACTGGAGGTACCTCTCTGCAAAACTAGACTTGCGCAGAGACATGCATACTTCATTGCCCCAAAAATGTATAATTCACTTTCATTACATTTTAAGTGTTCAAATTCAACTTCCTTAAATACATACAAAAATGTAATAAAAAACTGGATAAAAAGCAAAAGATACCAGCCTCTTCATACTATAAGTGCTAAATTCTAAAAATTAACTAACTTATCTGTTGTGATTTTGAATTAAAAAAAAAAAAAAAAAATAATAATAATAATAATAATAACAATATTATTTTTTATTTATTTATTAATTTTTTTTATTTTTTTTACTTAATTTGAAATGTACCTTATACTGTAAAACGTAACTATAGAGAGCTATAACTATGATTTGAATTAGTATACCCACGCACTGGCTTTTGCCTATGTGGGATTTTTTTGTTATGTCTACATTATTTTTATTATTTCTGTAATTTTTAAATGTATGTAACAAAATAAATCAAATAAAAAAAAAAAAAAAAAAAAAAAGGAGATGGAGACGATACGATGAAGAAATATTATGTTTGGGTGAATTAAAAAAAAAACTTCTAGTTTATATTTTTATTGTAGGTATTACTTAAGTTTTTTTTCTTCTCATTGTTCTGTTATTTTATTTTATATTTTTTTCTCCCTCTGTATGTATATATAACCGCAAACTTAGAATTTTTTGTTTAAGTTAATTTTGTACCCTGATTATACTTAGGCTAAGCGAAACTGGTCGGTCATAAAAAATAAAATAATATCCGTGGTCCTTTACAATTTTTTTTATGTCAAAATATGTCAAACCACAAAGTGGTAGTTTTATACAAAAATATATTAATTAAGTGCCAATTATATGATTTTTCAACAAAAAGGCCATGAAAATGATGAAAGTATTAATATTATTAAGAGGAAGGTTCAGAAGAACCTGCGTATGTATTTTGACCGGTTTGTAGCCGGGTAAACAAATGCGTCGGATTCCCATCCAGGCGTCGTGGGTTTAATTCCTCTGCTAGATAAGTCCTCCATCATTGTACAAACATCTTCCGCTTATTATGATGGCTGTAGGAGTTTTTTTTCAAATATTGTCAAGTTATTCGTAACCCAGGAATGTTTGTCTTTCTTTTCAAAGAATAATATGTCATAACTCACTATCAAGCTGAGGTATACGTTCTTGGCGGGTGGAATCATCTGAGTCAGCGGAAACCGAAAGACTGCCGCCTCAGCGTTTTGAGAAGTATAATATGACAACACGTCTGTTTGGTGAAGAGAAGGTTTGTTAACAGATTGATAGGAAGCAATCAATTGTTCCTACCACTGCTGCTGGGAAGTTGTCGTCCTCCGCTGAGCTTTGAAGGCACATCAAAAGTGCAATGGTTTCATTACATGAGAATTCTGGGCTATTGCTCCTGAATTCGGTGGCATGTGCGGCGGATTTAATTCGTCAATCCCCACAGGGATCAATCAGTTAAAATCCATTATTCCTACCGCTGCTGCTGGGTTGTCGTCCTCCGTTGAACTTTGAAGGTACATCGAAAGCGCAATGGTTTCATTGCATGAGAATTCTGGGCTATTGCTTCTAAATTCGGTAGAATGTGCGGCGGATGTAATTCGTTAATCCCCATAGGGATCAATCAGTTAAAATCCATTATTCCTACCGCTGCTGCTGGGTTGTCGTCCTCCGTTGAACTTTGAAGGTACATCGAAAGCGCAATGGTTTCATTGCATGAGAATTCTGGGCTATTGCTTCTAAATTCGGTAGAATGTGCGGCGGATGTAATTCGTTAATCCCCATAGGGATCAATCAGTTAAAATCCATTATTCCTACCGCTGCTGCTGGGGAGTTGTCGTTCTCCATTGAACTTTAAAGGTACATCAAAAGCGCAATGGTTTCATTGCGTAAGAATTCTGGGCTATCAATAGCTTCTGAATTCGGTGGCATGTGCGGCGGATGTAATTCGTTAATCCCCATAGATCTACTCAATAAAACATGAATATCGTTTAAATCACTAAGCAAAGTTTCGACTCTGAATAAAAGTGTATGAAATAATAAATGGTGAGAGTACCTATGTTTCTTTCTGGAATGAGCAAAATACATAGTGCGCAATATTTTATAAAAATATTTTTCTCGAACAAAAAATCGGAATGTTGTTCATTTTATGCCTGTGCAAAAAAGTTTAGCATTACAAATTCCAATTTGAAGCCAGAAAATATTTATGTTATTAGGTTCAAACAAGCTCTTTTGTATTTTTCAGCTACAAATTTACATATACCGAAAAAAAAATGCTTGAAATAATCCCATTTTGAGCTGGAAAAGGTATCGAAATGTCCATCATCTGTGGTTATTATTTTTTTTGAAAGAAAGACTAAAATATACATTCCTTGGTTACGAATAACCTGACGATGTTTGAAAAACTCCTACCACCATCATAATAAGCGGAAGATGTTGTCTGTACAATGATGGAGGACTTAGCTAGCAGAGGAATTGAACCCACGACGCCCGGTTAGGAATCCGACGCGTTTCTCCACTCAGCTAATAACAAATTGAACTGTCGGTTTTCTTGAAGGAGTTTTCTAAGAATATATTGTAATATTTTCTCTAGATTTTTTCAGTAAGTGTCAGCTTTAAATATTTCTATAAAAGAAAAGTTGTTTAACTTTTTTAATTATTAAAATATAAAAAAATATTTCACCAAAGCGATACTTGAAGTATTTACTGCTCTGGAACGTGCCAAAAATATATTGCATACGTCAATTGAATGTGATATAATACATATTAACGGCCTGGGTGGCCGAGTGGTAAGACGCTCGACTACAAATCGAGAGGTCGCGGGTTTGAACCCAGCGTGCGCAAATAATTTTAATGCAATTAATATGTGTCAGAGTGGTAGACACTCTAATTATTGCCTTGGTAAAAGACCGCTGTTCAGAGTTGAAACGTTTCTTGAAATGGCTTGAGCCGTGTTTGGTGAGTAGATTTGAATAGCCAGTCTTTTTCTTTCTCTTTTCAGTCTCTTTCCAATCTTTTCCCCACTACCTTCAGCCCCACAACATACCCCAATTGGGGATGCCATAGTCTCACTGGCTCTAGAAGGTTGGGACTCTTTTGCGGAATTCAAACAACAACTTTTTTTTAACTTCTTTAATGAGGTTAAAAAAAGCCAAAAATATCGCTTGAGCAATGATGAAATAGGAATAGGACTTAGCTAGGCATAGAATTCAACTCGCGACGCCTGATTGGGAAGCCGACGCTTTGGATCATTCACCGATCTAACCGATTATTTTATTTATTTCTCAATTATGAATCAAACAATCTTTACCATTATTTACTATTTATTAATTATTTTTTTAGATAATAACCGACGATTGTCCAATTACAAAAAAATACAAAAGACGAAATGGGAAAAAAGAGCAACAGAGAAAGAACAGCACATACATAATATTGGATGAAGCAATGACAAAAATAGGACAAAATGTACATAAGAAAGAACATTCAAATCAAAGCCAAGGTCAAGTGAAAGTTTTTGTAGAGTCGTAAAGAATGACAAAAATCATTTAGACTGCTACCAAAAATTTCAAGACTATGGCTTGAGTTAACAAGTCTCGACATTTTGGACAGTGGAGAATGATACCCATAATTAGTAGAGTGATGATTGAGGGACAGCAATTCATTGTTTCTGAGTCTACGGCAATGAAAATATGCGTATCAAATCGCAGTATTTGAAATTAATATTTTTTTCTTAAGCAAACATTATAAAGTAACTGAATCGTACATAATTCAGTTACGTACGTACATACTGGGTTCCCCAGGATTGAAAGAGCTTTGTAGATCAGTAGAAATGTGTTCTAACAATCACGATTCTTTTGCTCCATTAGTCTGGGGGAGGTGAGGGGACGGTTCGGGCAAACGGGTGCGCCATCACCCGCCGCCACTGGCCATCGGTGTTAAGTGGGGGGTTCCGGAGCGGTGGCCGAGGCCAATGGGAGATCTTTAAAACAGTGGCGTAGGTGAATTAAACAAATAAATAATATAAAATTAGAATTAACATTCAAACTTCTATGCTTATTATTTTTATATTAATAATTGAATTAATATCGACCATATTATATTATTTCAATAATTAATATAAAAAAAATTATAAGCATAAAAGCTACAAAATTAATTCTAATTTAATGTGTTAATTCTCGACATTATAAGAAGTCTAAAATCTACTGTGAAAAAAAATGGATGGTTCATTCAAGACACCATCTAGGTATACAATATGTGCTAGAGTAGAGTTTTGCATATAATTACAAGATGGTAGCCAAATAGGAAGAAAAATAGAAATAAATTTTGTTTATAGTTTTCAAATGAAAAATGAGATCGATTAAAAATATCGGTATCTAATAAGGTCTCGGTGGCTGAATTGGCAGAAGCGTTACTCCCGGATAAAGTAGAGGTTCCGAGTTCGAGTCTCAGTCGAGACCGTTATATTTTTTCTGTTTCATATTTACGTTGAAGATTATTGATATTATTTTAATTATTAATATTAAAATAATTAAATTTATTCACAATTATACATTTTGTTACGATTTGTGATTGGAGTAATGTGTAATAAGGTATTTTTCTTAAATACCTCCATAGAAGAGCTGTGAGCTCCTTGGCTCCGAACTCAGAGGCCGCGTGAAATGTATTATATAATACTTTGTTTCACATTTAAGTTATATAAAATGAAATACACAATTATATTTGCACCTCGTTCTAATAGAGTGATATATTTTCGCGGTAAAGAGAAATATAAAAATACAGAAATGAAACTTAGCGTTGCTTTAAATGGCTTTAACTGTGTTTAGTACCGGAACTGATTTACCGTGTATTTTCCAACCTTCCTCTTTCTCATCTCCTTCTCGCCCCCACTTCCTTCAACCTTCCTCCATATCCCTATTTGGGGATGCCATAGTTCCACTGGATCTGAGCCGTTGGGACTCTCGTGTGGTATTCACAAAATACTTTTAATTTTAATTTTTTTTTTGAATCATTTTTGACAAAGTTTTTTTATTTATCATTTTTTCCTGAAAAATCATTTAAAATCACGCGGCGCCTCTGATCATAACAATAGGAGCAAGATAGCAGGTAGGAAGAAAGATGGAAGGCTGCGGGAGGCTGTGCGGGACCGGAAGTGGTCCAGAATTCCGGTGGAAGCCGGAAACAGATGATTTAGGACCACTAGCGCCGACTGGCAACCGCCGCAACGTACAAAGGTTAACATATCGACTGGCGATCGTTAATTTAAATGGCTTTTCAAAGCGGGGAAATTACCAATATAACAGTGACGTTTTGCAAGGGTGAAAATAACACGTATTAATGAAGATAATAATATTGTGATTGTTGATAAATGCACACAGCTGTGTATTTTTAAAGAAAAATAATCACAATAGTTAAAATGATACCAATAATCTTCAACGTAAATATGAAACAGAAAAAAATATGACTGTCGCTACCGAGACTCGAACTCGGAACCTCTACTTTATTCGGTTCCGAAGTGGGGCGGAGAAGGATATGGGAAAGATGAAGGTTGGGAAGTACCTGGCTATTCAGATCTGACCACAAACGGTTAAAGCCATTTCAATCAAGTGACGTTTCGATTCTGAATGGTGGTCTTTCACCAGGGCGATACTTAAGAGTATCTACCACTCACGTCGGGCTTGAACCCTCGACCTTTGAATTCGTAGTCGAGCGTCTTACCACTCGACCACGCTGGCCATCAAAGTTACTATTCCAGAAAAAAACACTTATGGCCTTGGAGTAACAATATGTGTAGGTAGTTAATTCTTTTTACCCAACCTATACAATTTGGGACAAATCACTTTCTCCGAGTTTTTAAGTCGTACACCATGAGAAAGAAAGAGACAGCAAAATCTCCCAAATTATCACACCGCTTTAAAGTATTGTTTGAATGTTCTTCGTCTCCGTTGACTCCGCCCACACGTTTTGATATTCGACATACATTGACATAACTCAACGGTTTTTTAGGTTATATGCCATATTGTATTATGGTGTGAAAAAGTGGTTATACAAATAAATTCACCATTGCGATACGTAGAGTATCTACCACTCTGGAATGTGTCGAAAAAAACTTTTATACTAATCAAATGGGTTATGACACATATTAATTAAATGAATGTTAAGTTAAGATAGTTAATTTTTGAACCCGCGACCTTAGGATTCGTAGTCGGAAGTTTTACCACTTGACTTTGGAGGCCGTCTTCGGATGGATGGAAATAATGCGTTTTAATGAAGATAATAATGTTGAAATTGTTAATAACGTACACAGCTGTGTATTTTTAAGTATAATAATCACAATAATTAAAATAATACCAATAATTTTTTACGTAAATATGAAACATAAAATATGACGGTCGCGACTGACACTCGAACTCGGAACCTCTACTTCATCCGGGAGTGACAGTTCTGCCGATTCAGCCACCGAGACCTTATAAGAAACCGGCATTTTAAATAAATAAATTATTGATGATCTCTAGAGATAGTTGTCGTTTCGCTGATGTAGATGATGAATATACATAGCCTGTTCAAAAGAAAAGGTGAATTTTGAATTTTCGCGGGCTGTGTACATTCAATTATCGACTTTTTTTGTTATGTTGGTACACATATGTTTATTATATGTAAGCATTATCAGCCATTTTGGATTAGTGGTTTGTTTTTGACAACTGGAAAGGTTAGTCACGTTTTTGTGTGTTCTTTGATTTTTTACCTTTGTACCAACATTACAAAAAAAAAACGATTATCGAATGTACACAGCCCGCGAAAATTCAAAATTCACCTATTCTTTTGAACAGGCCTCGTAGTATGTAATTTTTGTCAAGAAGTAAACCGAGAAGATTTCTTCTTACCCATTTGGGTAGAAATTGTAGAAATGAGATCCCCGAGGCAAATGTGAGGTAAAACCATGTTTATAGCCACATTTTTAACACGGTCATGTTAAAAAATGTGGCTATCCGGAAATAATGCAAGGCTGATGTAAGCGTAATGTCATCACCAATATGTATTCCTTTTCAAAACATTACTAAATGGCTAATGAGTAAGGGCCGCAAGGAAATTGAAGGCCTCCTAAAATAGCACTTGAAATTCTTCACCATGACAAACTAGAACATTGTGTAACAAATATCATCATTTTTAAAAATAAAGCGGCAACACAGTGTATGTTTAATGGTGGCTCATTCATTCCGCGCAAGTGGTCGAAAAACTGATTTAAAAAAAAATAATAATCACGACTACCACCCTAATGGCATATAACAGCGATGTAAGTTTGATTTATTTACACATAATCACATTAAGCGTCGCTCTAACAAGTTTAATTTATCAAGTGCTCCCCCCACGTCCCACATAAAACACAAAAAAATACTAAAGTAACTTTGCCAGTAATGAAATAAAATTCCCCTAACGTCAGAACTCAACGAGCGGCCTTCCCGAGAGCTGAGAGCTGTTACCCTGCTCGGTCGTGGCCAGGTAGGCTGCTTACATTATTAACGCCAAAATAGCTTGTAAAGAAGTTAACTTTTATTTGCAAGGCGCTTCGATATAGGGCATTCTAGGTAAGCCCCAAGAGCAAGAATATGTATGGAGAGAGAGCAACCTATACAAATTTGTGATAAATCACTTTCTCTGGGTTTTTACGTCGTAAACCGTGAAAGAGAAAGAGACAAGACAAGTTCTCACATAACATAGCACCACCCTTGAAGGAACAATATATGGAGGGATAGCTAATTTGTTTTACCCAACCCATCCGAAATTGTAATAAATCACTGTTTCCGTGTTTTTACATCGTACACCATGAGAGAGAAAGAGACAACAAATTTCTTGGACGGCTTCTATATACTGTCGTAATGTTCTTAAGCTGGTTATTTTCGCTGGTTAATAGCGGGACTCCGCCCACATTTTTTATTTTGCCACTAAACTTGACACAACTAAACGGTTTTTTAGGTTAGATGCTATATTTTTGTTGATAAAAATACTGTGAAAAAGTGGCTATACGAATACACAAAAACATTATGTCGATATGTGATATGAATGGATGTATAAATACCGTAGCCTTAGTCTTAGCCACGCCCATTTGCGCCGAGTCATGTTAAAATCATCAAAAACAAGTCCAAAACTGACTTCACTGGCTTTGGCTTGGGCTACCTCTTGTATACTCTAAGGCACCACCCCAGAGCAATAATATACAAGAGAGAGAGCGCTGCTGTAGTCAGTTTTGATGAGTTTTGCCGGACTCGGCTAGACCCGGGCGTGGCTAGGACTAGTGCTAGAGTTTTTATGCATCCATTCATTCAAGCACTAGTTTATAACAATACTGTAAAAAAGTGGTTAAGATACAAAAAACAAAAACATTATGTCAACATGTGCTGTGAATGGATGTATAAATACCCCAGGCCTAGTCCTAGCCACGTCAGATTCAGGTAAAATCATCAATATTGACGCCCTTGAGGTGATTTTTCACAAAAACGGCGCTATACAAATCGTCCAAATATTATTATTATTTATTATTACAAAAGCGCTTTCACCTGTATATTATTGCTCTGAGATTAGCACTGCATAGTGAAAAAATCATGAATTTATCTGGCCTAGTACCTACCATATAGTCGAGTGGTAAGACGCTCGACTACGAATCCAAAGGTCACGGTTTCAAACCCGGCGTGCGCCAATAACTTTTATTTAATTAAAGTGTATCGTAAGAACACATTTAATTGATATAAAATAAAATATAGTATAGTTGCGGCACGTTCCAGAGTAAAAGATACTCTAAGTATCGCCCTAGTTAATGACCACCATTCAGAATCGAAACGTTGCTTGAAATGGCTTTAGCTGTGTTTGGGGACTAGATCTGAATAGCCAGGTACTTTCTGTCCTTCTTTTTCCTCATCTTTTTCCCCTCCCCACTACCTTCAGCCTCACTATACCCCAATTGGGGATGCCTTAGTCTCACTGGCTCGAGATGGTTGGGAGCAGTTGGGGCTCTTGTGCGGTATTGGGTGGCCAGCAAAAAATTGAGCCTCGGTCAACAATCTCTGACCAAATATCAATTACATTTTCATTTTCCGAAAATAGGAACCGGTTCCATAAATAGCCGGTTCCTCAGA
The DNA here is from genome assembly GCA_022651775.1 of Drusus annulatus. NCBI lineage: Eukaryota > Metazoa > Arthropoda > Insecta > Trichoptera > Limnephilidae > Drusus > Drusus annulatus. The sequence continues at coordinate 67,233 of JAGWCC010000912.1, read as the reverse complement.
GAAATAACATCGACGGTTCCAGTGACATCGTATATAATAACATCTCTACTCGGCAATCTACATCGGAATTTGACAGGTAAGGGTTTTTTGTTGACACTATTGTGTCGTTTGTAGGAGATTCTGGTAGGTTATGGAGCCATTATGAATTTTTAACTTTGCATACTAATCTTCCATTGAAGAAGAAAAATAAAATACAGTATTGTAATCTCCTTATAAAATTGTGGTCATATTTGTTATCACTTTGGCCACTCTCGCGTATTCTTTATCAATGCCACTTTGATATTAAGTATTTTGCTTATAGCCTCTTAAATCAGCCTTTATTCCTCTGAACGTGACGTTTTTTGTTGCCAGGAGGTCATAAATCTTCCCGAGTCTTTATTCGTCCTTTTCTGGCTACGTGAGGTCCTGTTGCATCCACGAGTTGTCCTTTACAAGCAGCCGTGGGCAACCAACCAACCATTTTGTATTTGCCGTCTTATTAAAAAAAAAAAATTTCTTCTGGTGCATTCTCCCATCAAAGATCTTTTAAAAATATTTTTATAGTTAATACCGCACAAGAGTCCCAAATATCCCAACCGTATCGAGCCAGTGAGACTATGGCATCCCTAACCGGGGTATGTTGTGAAGCTGAAGGTAGTGAGGAAGGAAAGGAGATGGCAAAGAGGAAGGTAGAGAAGTACCTGGCTATTCAGATCTGGTCACCAAACACGGCTAAAGCCATTTCAAGCAAAGTTTTAAGGTCTTTCGTCAGGGTGATACTTAGAGTATCTACCGCCCTGGAATGTGCCCCAAAAATACTTAATATTATTTGATTTGAATTAAATGTGTTGTGACACATAATAATTGAATGAAATTTATTTGTGCACCCCCCCCAGGCCGCCAGTAAGATGAAACGATAAAAAATCCGGGCAGCTTAAACTCTTGTGAAATGTATGTGCAGTGTTTGGTGACCAGATATGAAAAGCCAGGTACCTCCCTCTTCCCCATCTTTGTGAGAAAGTGGTTATACAAATAAAAAACATTATGTCGACACGTGCTATGTATGTATGGATGTATAGATATCCTAGCCACGCCCGAGTTTGGAAAAAAATCAACAATCCTGACTTCACAAGCGCTCCCTTCCGGTATATTATTGCTTTGAGGTTGTGATGCAGAAAAGTCCCTCGATACTGTTGTAGATGAGTTAGCTCACAGATGTATAATAATATTTGGCTGATTTATATAGCGCCGTTTTCGTGACAGATATATCACCTAAAGGGCGCTTAAATAACTCAATAAACAGGAAAGAGGAGAGCATTAAAAATGATTCGATTTAAATGAAAATGGTCCGGTTCCATTTGTGTCATACCCCTGACGTAAAGAAATGATACATGTACAAAGCAACACATTCAATAATGTATTGATAGCATGAATAATTCATCTTTTAAAGTAAATTGCTGCTTTCAATTCGGCAACAAATCGCGATATTGACTTTTAAAGCTTACCTTGAATTATCCGAGCGTTGCAGGTCAAAGGCGACATGACCTTATCATAATCTTTCATCATTCTCGCGTAGATTTATTTTTATACCAGTTGTTCCCCGTGAAAAAATGACCGTTAAATGTCAGTCAATTGCTTTTGTAAAATATAATGTAGGCAGGTACCTACGTAATAGAGATGGTTGATTTCGGAAATTGTTTCACTGCGGTTCCAGTTACCGGTAACTGTCGAGGAACTGGTTATTTGTCTAATTATTTTTGGAACCGTTTTCTGGTGCGAGAAGAGTTCCACTAAGAAGGTTTTTTAATGAAGTCATGTTTATATTGTTAAGAAAGGATTCCTGTATTTTTTTTATTGCATGGGGGGGAGGGGGTTGCTAGCGATATTCTGGGAATGAAAAGCACTGGAACCATTGAACCGGTTCCTCGTTTCTCGCCAAATGCAGTTTTTTTAAGAATTTCGGGCAATAAAAAACCGCAACCGCACCTTTCGGGCGAAAAGCATTATTTCGTTCGCAATTTTATTTGCGAAAAATCGGAACCGGTTCCGAGGAAAAATAATATTTACGGTTTCAGTGACCGGCTTGGAACCGGTTCCTTTTAACCGGGACAAGAATATCGACCATCTCTACTATTTAATCGCTTTAATTTCAAAGATTCTTTTTTAATTTGATAATTTTTATTCACATTTACGATTTTGAAAAGATCATACTCGTATTCACACTCGTAGGTACTCACAAAGGAGATTAATTGTAGTTTTTTGTTGATTCCATGCAGATCACGTCTTATGGTTTCCACAGGGCATATGTCATGGCGAAATCTGCCATAAGAACTCACCTTGTATCGAATTGTCCACTTTTACTGCCTTAAATATCGAAACGATAAATTACTGCGTTGTGATTTTATCTAAAAATATTGTTACAAATTAATAATATTGTTAGTATATAAATTGTGAGGTGATTTTATTTCATAAAGTGCATGTACGTGATGTTTGAAAGAGAGAGTACGAGAACAGCGTGCAATATAGTTGTGAATGATGAATACTTGGAGCAAGTGGATGAGTTTGTGTATTTAGGAAGTATGTTTACGAGAGACGGAAAGGCTGACAAGGATATTGAAAGAAGGGTGAATGCAGGAATATCCATTAATGGAGTTACTGTTGGCTCAAATAACAAATTGTCCAATGAAGCGAAGCTAGCAGTCCACAATGGAGTGCTTATACCAACTCTAATGTATGGCAGTGCGGCATAGAACTGACAGAGAAAGGATGAAAGTAGACTGAATGCTGTAGAAATGAAGTCCATAGGGCGTATGTGCGGAAAAACCACGTATAACCGTGTTAAATGTGGATATCCGCAAATAATCCACGGCTGTTGTAATCGTGATGAATAGGATTAAGAAAGGGGCCCTTTTACACTGTAACGCAAAGGTACCTCTATATGTATATTATTACTCCAAGATTGCCGATGAGTTTTCTGCTGGAAAATGACGATGTATTTACAAAATTACGAGAATAATATTCTGATTCATTTCTACCTCGGTTAGTTTCCCGGCTAGTTCGTTAACCGCTTACGACTTTCAAGTTTGTTGAAAAGTGTTAACTTACAGCGACTAACTTTATTTTATCAAAGGACTCTTTGAAGATTGCAATTCTCTCGCAGAGCTAACCACCGCGAAACGCTACGACCACACACTGGACTTATCTCGACATCTTCAGAAATTGATGTTCTCATTCACCGGAGTTCTGAAAGATACTGTTTTGCGTTGTAACTAACGCACAAGTATTAAAAGCTTCTGAGGTTTATTAATTTCCATTGAATAAAACCCTTAATTAACGGCTTCGGTCTATCCCCTCTGCCTACGTTGTGGAGAAACATAGTGATGGTTAGTTATTTAGTTAGTAACAATATATGCATGACAAAGCATTGTGTCTCATTTTCAATACTATGGGGCATGTAATAATAATAATATTTGGATAATTTGTTTACCGTCGTTTTTGTGAAAAATCACCTCAAGAGTGCTGGACAAATCGGTATTTCTAGTTAATATTAATTCCCAGTTAATATAAATATACAGCAATACACTTACCTGGCTGGTGGCTTCTGGCAGGACACAATCACTTATTTATAAAAACTTAAAATTTCCGCTGATTTATATTTTCAAATATATTTTTATTTTTTTTTGTACTAACCAACTTTCACGCCGTTTCTCCACAGAGGTAGACAGAAAAGATGGACCGCCACAAAACTCTGTCTTGGCTCACACTCATTACTTCATTCACATTCATACATCGTCTCATACGTACTCTTTTGTTTTTCTGACCCTCGACATGTCCTGACTCAAGTATTTAATTCATTCGACTGTGCCATGTCTTCCTTCTACCATCCACTTTAGCGTCATATATTCTTCTCACACTCCTTTCTTCGTTCATTCGCTCTACATGCCTAAAACATCTAAGCATCCCTTCATACGTGGTTTTAGCACATACGCCTTAGTTATATCATCTCCACAGTATTGATTATTAATTATTAAAATTCATTTGCGCACGCCGGGTTTGAACCAGCAATATCTGGATTCGTAGTCGAGCGTCTTACCACTCAACCACGGAGGCCATCTTTTTCCTACTATTATCCTTACAGTAACACTGCTTTACGGTAATGTGTTATTCAGATATCCTTGAATCCTTGGCTTTAGTTGCAAAGCAAGTATTCAAATGGCAATGGAGCTCCTTACTCATGAGAATATTAAAACCACCGCAATCCAAATACAACCGTGCAAAAACACGGTGAATCCGGTAGTGAATTGCACTCGTAACTTCAGGTGTATATTAGGCTGGCCATCACAGCTTTTTTGTTCGAACTAAATAACTTGAAAATACATATCGACTTTATTTAGGTAAAAGGCGTTATTCCACATTTTTTCGAAAGCAAGCTTAGGCCTAGTGGTTTGAACCACTGTCACATTTTACACTGTCGCAGTTCGATGATTTATTTATTTATTTATTTATTTATTTGGAACATTTGACAGAGTGACAACATTGCATACATACTGACAGATACAAAATAAATGGTAGGTCATCAATCCATTTCCAAAATGTTCACATCATGCAATTAGAAATACACTGAATTACACTAATAAAAACAATAGAAAAATAAAAAAACAACCGTTTATAAAAAGAAATATCAACACATGCTTAAATTTAGGAAAGAAAAATATTATAACACATAAAATTATCTTAATAAGTTGTATATGTGTGTACCTTTTTCTGTTTATGTTTTAATTAAAAATAGTATTTAAGATTTGATTAAACCTAAAAGGTGAGTTGCAGAATATATCAATTTCGTTAATCATACCATGTTCGTTAATCTTGCCACTACAGTGGATGTTATACAGTCGACACATTCGCATAAGAGGTTGGGAGAAGGTTAAATTAGTTTTTTTGAAAGGAATGTAAAAAAGTTTCGGGGTTTCTTAAATGACGGGGATTAGTATTAAATTTAATTGTGGATAAAAGGGAAGATTCTACGTGGTTATTTATAATTTTGTAAAGAAATTTGACGTCATTTTTGTCTCGACGTTCTTTCAATGTTTCAATTTTAAAAATATTCCAAACGCTTCTGATAGTCGTCAAGCAAAGTGGACAATCCAGCTCTATAAGACAATGCTCGGACTAGTTTCATTTGAACGGATTCGATCCTCATTTTGTGAATTTCGTAAATTGGACTCCAAACTACGGAACCAAACTCAAGAATGCTGCGAATTATAGATGTGTATAAATATTTGAGAGACATTGGGTTTTTGAATGGTTTAGTGACTCGATACAGAAATCCAAGAAGACGATATGCCTTAGACACTATGTTTTCAACGTGAAAATTAAAATTAAGTTTGCTGTCGAATTCAACTCCGAGGTCTCGAACATTGGTAACACAATCAAGTTTGATGTCATCAATTTTATATTCGAACGCTATTTGAGAACGATTTCTAGTGAAGGTAATGGAGCAACATTTTTTATATTTAAAGACATTTTGTTTAGAGAGCACCAGGAAGATATTGATTTTAAATCGTTTTGAAGCAATACACAATCATTTAGGGATTCGATCGGGCGAAATATTTTTAAATCATCTGCATATAGTAGATAGCTGGATTTTAGACAGTTGGGAAGGTCATTTATAAATATCAAGAACAAGAGTGGGCCAAGATTAGATCCTTGGGGAACGCCGGAAGTAACTAAAGTGGGAGTTGATGTAAAGCCATTTAATACTACCAGTTGACTCCGGTACGAGATGTAGGATTCTAGCCACCTAAGTAAATCTCCATGAATACCTAGTAATTTAAGTTTGGTAAGAAGGATACGGTGGTCAACGGTGTCAAAGGCTTTACGGAAATCTGTATAAATTGCGTCAACCTGCACCCGGTACTCAAGTGATTGATATATTATATTTGTATATTCAAGAAGGTTAGTTGTTATTGATTTTTTTGGGATAAATCCGTGTTGCTGTGGACAAATAATGGTTTTGAAATGATGAAATATGTGTTTATAAACTAAGGATTCTAACACTTTTCCAAAACATGACAATATACTAATAGGGCGGTAGTTTGAGACGTCATTTGTGTTACCTGATTTGAAAATTGGAGTAATATGGGCTATTTTCCATATTTCGGGAAATGTCCCGGACTTTAGAGATTGGTTATAGATTATGTGTAAAGGGTGAGCGAGGTTAGAAGAACAATTTTTAATAAATAACGGCGCAATGTTATCCGGACCGCTGCCCTTGTTACCATCTAGCTTAGTGAGAGAAGCGGCAACTTCATTTAATTGGATTTTTGATTTGACATAAAGATGAATTGTTTTCAACAATCTTGTGCACAGAAGAGTCATAAGAATTCATAATTGGGGAAAATACGGATCCAAAATACGTTGAAAACAGTTCAGCTACTTCTTGACCGCCGGATGCTTTAACCGTATTGTGGTAAACAGTACTGGGTAAAGTATTAGTTAGCCTTTTCGATTTGGTATAAGACCAGAAGTATTTGATGTTAGTGGGAATGGATTCCTCGACAGAGGCCAAATATAATCTGTAAAGTTCCTTCGTCAATCTTTTTGAACGAGAACGTAGTAGTGCAAAGGTGTTGTAGTCTCTGGGATTGCCAAATTTTTTGAATTTCAGTCTAAATTTGTCCTTTTTCTTTTAGGAGTTTTATAAGTGAACTGTTAAACCACGGCGGATAGCTTTTTGTGTTTGGTTTTTAATCGGTGTATATTTGATGATTATTTCCCATAATTTATTATATAATAAAGTTAAACTAGTATTAACATTCAAACCATGAAGATAATTCCAATCCATAGTGGACAAATCAGAATTGCAGGCATCAAAGTTGCATTTATAGAAGTTAAATTTTACAGCGTCAGTATAATTATGTTTTAGGAAAGTAGGGTGAGAAAACGATATATTTATTTCGAGTGGGGGATGATGGTCATCTTTGCGGGATAAAGCTGGTGCGGAACTTAACTTTACGTCAGATACATTGCTAAAAACCAGGTCTAGAGTTCTGTGATTGTGGTTTTTAATATGGTTGAATTGATGTAGGCCAGTGAGAGACATTAGATCCTTAATAATCAAACTTTTCTGACCCTCGGCATGCACTATTTCAAGAGGGCCATAATCAGCATTTTCAAAAGACCAGGACAGCGAGGAAACATTAAAATCACCAACAATCAGATTACGTTCGTTTGCTTTGCTTTCAAAGCATACTTTTTGACATCTTTCTGAGAAGAGATCGAATGAATGTAGATCCATGTAAGTAGGCAAGTAAACTACACAGATATTTATGACAGATTTATCAAACTCAGTTCCAAATGACACCCAAAGATCTTCAACGGCTGTTTTCGGTAAGGTATTATTTAAATAAGGGTTGAATTTTTTATGGATGGCTATCAATACGCCTCCACCGTCAAGCTTTGCTGATGTTTGGGTATCGCGATCGCGTCGAAAAACACTATATCTGTTATCAAAGATTTCTTCACTATTAATCGATGAATTGAGCCAAGTCTCGGTTAAACAGATAATGTCATACCTGTTATTTAAAATTTCAAGATATAAGTCATGGGTTTTTGTTTTGATACCGCGAATGTTTTGGTAATATACAGTAAGAAACTCAGCGCCGGTAGTAACAGAAGTTGAGCCACATGTTAATAAGCAATTTTTTTACCGTTACTATTTCAAATAATCGCTCCGCTAACCGCCGATTCTCGGCGCATTTCAGCATTTGGTCAAAATTAAGATCAGGTGTCAAGCATAACAGCATGATCGTTATGTTATCACTGAAGCCTAAATTTCCTTGCGAAAAATGTGAAATAGCCCCTTTCACCTAAACACAGTCGATATATTAAAATACATATATAACATCGTATTTCATTGACGATGTTCGAAAAAAAACATATTTCCATTTTAAGCAGCAAAGTTTGTGTATTTAGGAAGTATGTTAACGAGAGACGGAAAGACTGAAAAGGATATTGAAAGAAGGGCGAATGCAGGAAACTCCAATAATGGAGGACTAAACGTTGTTGGCGCAAATAAAAAAAATTGTCTAAAGAAGCGAAACTAGCTGTTCACAATGGAGTGCTTATACCAACCCCGATGTATGGCAGTGAGGCATGGAATTGGCAGAGGAAGGATGAAAGTAGACTGAATGCTGTGGAAATGAGATTCTTGAGACGTATGTGCGGAAAAACCATGTATGACCGTATTAAAAATGTGGATATCCGGAAAGAATGCAAGACTGATGTGAGCGTAATGAATAGGATCAAGAAAAGGAGGCTTAGATGGTTTGGGCATGTAGAGCGAATGAACAAAGAAATGAGTGTGAAAAGAATATATGATGCAAAAGTGGATGGAAGAAGAAGTCGAGGACGCCCGAGAAAGACATGGCACGATCAAGTAAATCAAATACTTGAATCGGGTCATTTGAAGAGTCAGAATAACAGAAGAGTATGTATGAGACGGTGTATGAATGTAAATGAAGCAATGAGTGTGTGCCAAGACAGAGTTATTTGGCGGTCCGTCTTCTCTGTCTACCTCTGCGCGGAAACGGCGTGATAGTTAGTTGGTTATTTTTAACAGCAAATATACTTTAAAATTTAATGTTTTTTTTATTTATTTAATATATTTTTTCAGTCGGTAGCTGAGTGAACAAGCGCGTCAGATTTCCACTCGGGCTTCGTGGGTTCAATTCCTCTGCTAGCTAAGTCCTCCATCATTGCACAAGCAACACCTCCCTTATTATAATGGTAGTAGAAGTTATTCAAATATTGTCAAGTTATCCATTACCAGGGAATGTTTTTCTTTCTTTAAAAATAAATAAATATATAATAGTTTTAAAAGTGTCAAAACTTGTATTGTGGTCGTAGATTTACAATAGATCGATCGTATATCGCGTCATAGCTTATATCTGGATGGAGTAGGTATCTACCCATTTGCATAAGTAGGTATGTGCATAGCCAATCTGTTGTTCGGTCACGGTCAGTCAAACATCAATAGCGATAGATTATCGCCTGTTGTGGGTGGTAAAATAAACCAATTAGTTTAACTTATAATGTGTGGTGTCTCCTGATGCAAAAAGTGCAAACTTCATAGGCCCTCCGCACACGGAGATACTCAAAAGAAACTGATCACAGACGTAAATTACTAGCCAGTCCGGGATGGGTTTGAACCTTTGTAATTAAATGAGACACCACACACGGCGCTACCGACACCAAACAGTCACCAACGCATTAGTAACTAATTGGTGGGAAACTCGACCTGTCGATTTGTTTTTTACTCGAGTTCCATAGTTTATCGTCCAATTGAATACATTAACGTTTCTTGTCACATCATTTTATTCTATAATGAGAATGATGAATACTTGGAGCAAGTGGATGAGTTTGTGTATTTGGGAAGTATGTTTTAGAGAGACGGAAAGCCTGATAAGGATGTTGGAAGAAGGGTGAATACAGGAAACTACATTAATGGAGGACTGAACGCTGTTGGCGCAAATAAATAAAAAATGTCCAAAGAAGCGAAGCTAACAGTCTACAGCGCGGTGCTTATACCAACCTTCACGTATGGCAGTGAGGCATGGAACTGACAGAAAAATATGAAAATAGACTGAATGCTGTAGAAGTTAAGTCTTATGTTAAGTTAGTTAAGCGAATATGCGGAAAAAACATGTACGACCGTGTTAAAAATGTGGATATCCGGAAATAATGCAAGGCTGATGTAAGCGTATAGAATAGGAGTAAGACGCTTAGATGGTTTGGGCACGCAGAGCGGATGAACGAAGAAAAGAGTATGAGAAGAATATATGACGCCAAAGTAAATAGTAGAGATAAGATATGGCACGACCGAAGAATCAAATACTTGAGTAACCGTGTCAAGTGAATATAAAATTAGCGGGAGAAGTAGAACATATCCCGTTATATGTAACTTCACCACCTTGCACACAGAACACAGCAACGCAGAAAACTACTCATTTGGATCATTTTGCGTAACTTAATAGTTGGTAACCGTCTAGTAATTTCAGTCACAAACCAGTTCAGTTTCTTTTGAGTATCTTCGTGTGCATACGGCTTTAGAGAACGAAATTTCAGTAACAACAACAAAAAACTTCCAAACATTGACAGTCGAGCCGTTGGAGTAAAAATATATGCATAAAATATATAATAAATATATAAAAATATATACTCTCTGATGCTTTGTCCTGTTTATACTAATGTTTTGTCTCTTTCACTAATTTCTTTGTCTACTGAATAACTCTATATTTTAATCTTAGTTTATATATATACGTTCCTGAAGAAGGTTAAGTTTAACCGAAACCGGTCGAATTGTTATATGTGTATAAATAAAGTGGCTTAAAACAAAAATATTTTTTATTTAAAAAAAATACATACGTTTTTACCCAAACTATACAAATTTACGATAAATCACTTTCTTCGAGTTTTTACGTCGTAAACCGTGAGAGAAAGTGATTTATCGTAAAGAAAGTGACAAGACAAGCTGTCACATAATATCGCACGACTTTTAGGTATGTAAGCATGTTTTCCGTCTACCGCGTCTCTGGCGACTCCGCCCACTACGTTTTGTTATGCGACATAACTCAACGGTTTTTTAGGTTATATCTAATATTTTTGATGATAACAATACTGTGAAAAGTGGTTATACAAATAAACAAAATATTATGTCGACACGTGTTATGAACGGATGTATAGATACCCTAGCCACGCCCGAGTCAGGAAAAAATCAACAATCTTGACTACAGCGTTTTGCCAGGCTATCCCTCCTGTATATTATTCCTCTGAGGTCGAGCCTCAGAGCAATAATATACAAGAGAGAGCGCTGTAAAGAGAGCTAGCAATACTTTAAAGCGGTGTGATAATTCGGGAAAATTTGTTTCTCTTTCTCTCTCATGGTGTACGAAGTAAAAACCTGGAGAAAGTGAATTATCCCAAATCTGTATAAGTTGGGTAAAAAGAATTAGCTCTCTTTCCATATATTGTTACTTCTAGGGTCCAGCCCATGCAATCTGCCCACCCCTCTGGCTGGTCCGTGGTCCCCGGCCGCCGCTAAAGCCTCCCCCTCGTGCGGCTGTCCCACGGAAATAAAACTGAATCCATTATTTTAAGTCCACCGCCCTTCATCTTTGCAGGTGCAACTAACTGCCCCGCAGCTGGGTGGGGAATAAGGAGTGGCCAGTGAAATCTCAATTTTTCCCATTTAATACAAAGAAACTTTTCAGTATTTGTCTTGAACCTAAATATTAAACATAGTCGCATATCTCCTCTCCAACAAATGATCTTTCACATCATTTCGCAGTAGGGATGGTCAGAGTTGATGAAACTTCACACGACTCTATCTAAAAAAAACACTGGTCTTTTATTCATATTAGTATTGTTACAAAATTATACATGTATTCAATATTGAACATATTGTACCCGTCTTTAGTTCGTAGTCAAGTTGAATATAATTCTTCTATCTGGTCCCCCAATTTTAAAATCGAAAATAAATCATCACAAATTTCTTACATATATTAAATATAAACTTAATCTAACTAAAGCAAACAAAAACTATGACTACTTGATGAAATAATTAAGCTTATAAAAAAAAATCAGATTGAAGAGTTATTTTTGACATGAATTTGTTTTTATATTTTCAATGGTATTATAGATAGATCTGGTTTAATGAACCTTATTACCTTCCATATACCAACGAGAACTACTCAATCCAAAATTCTATTTAGTTTATTTATGGTTTTAAAGTTTATTTTGTAGAACTCCATTTTAATTTTTAGGTTTTTTAATTTTATTTAAACAATAATAATTATTATTTTAATTTAAAAAAAAACAATTTTAGTTAAAAGCTCTACGATGTAATTATTTTTACGCGTGACAGCTGTCTCGCCTTCTGAGGGCATTATCAAACTTAACTAAAAATTGTTTAAAAAAAAATTAAAATAATAATAATTATTGTTCAAATAAAATTTAAAAAACCTAAAAATTCTATTTAGTTCTAACTGTAATATCTGAGTCATTCAGATACTCGCTTGTACCTAGATTGCATGTAGTTAATACGTGCGTTAAGTTGCTTGTAGGTAATACGTACGCAAATGAGGCTGATGTATTTCCCTGCACGGAATGTAGATACAAGAAGGCTTTAATATCATATATCTTTCCATCGATATTAATTTAACGTAATCAAGCAAATACTATGTACGTAATACTTACGTTTTACACTTGTATCTCTGTTAAATGTACTTTTATTTGACCGGTTGTGACAAACGCGTCGGATTCCCACCCTGGCGTCGTGGGTTCAATTCCTCTGCTAGCTAACTCCTCCATCATTGCACAAGCAACATCTTCCGCTTATTATGATGGCAGTAAGAGTTTTTAAAATATTGTCAGGGTATTAATAGCCAGGAAATGTTTGTCTTTTTTTTGTAATATCCCACTTGGGCGTATACAATTAAATAAATAAACCATCCGAGCGAAATGTCCGTACAACATTTTGAAAGTTTTTTTAAAGCGATTCAAACTAATTATGCCATAAAAAAATATAACTACCTTAACACAATATTTTTGAAGTCGTGTTCGCATGGCAAACATTTAAAATTTTCACCTGGAGTTTGACGAAAAAGTGCACTGGCCATTGCGGCCCCCGATACGTAACACTTGCAGGAAGGCTGCGAGAAGAAATAATGTAGGAAACGGAAGGACTTTAATAGACGGGAGAGGTAAATATTAAAGTGGCGTGGTCCAGGAACTAGGGAGCAGATAGCAGCTTCCAGGTCTCGGGTTTAATAGAGTACGGGGAGCGCCGTGATTCAGACTATGAATATTTAAGAGTGCATTAAAATTTGATTTGATCTTCTATGGAAGCATCCATCTTCGCAATGTTTCATTTTGCAGGAAATGTAATATGACGGGGAGAGGAAATTCGAAGGGGATATTGAAGGGGTTATGCAAGTGGCCGCATAAAGGGATATGGGGCAGGTGATGCAATGGCTGATTGAAATAGTTCATATTGGATACTGAGAAGCAATTTCACAAAGTAAGAATGGTGAGGGGAGGGAATTTTTGTATATTTTTTTACGGCAGGTAGTTTATTGACAAAAGGTGGAACTGTGGTGGTTTTTGTAAGGAGAGGGACCGAGATTTATTAAATTGCATACAAAATTTAATAGCAAACTTGCTTTTGGTTTTTTACCCGTGAACAATCACGGGATATAACTTGACTTGCCAAGAGATATATTGGTTGCTTTAATCCACCCATTTCAAATATAAAATAATGTCTGCTAGAGTAAATTATAGGTAGGTACTTTATTAAATAGGTAGCGGTTTGAAAAGATTCTGTTTAGAATTTGATAATTTCAATTAATATCCGTAGAGGTCGCGTGTTCAAACCCGGCGATAAACTTTTATTTAATTGATATGTCATAATCATAATCATTAAACGCACAGTGAGCGATTTAATATGTCTCTTTAAAATAGCGAATGGCAGATTGGACGCCCCGGATCTAACGAGCCTTATTACCTTGCGAGTACCTACCCGTGATACACGGCAGGCGGCTCTATATTATGTTTCTCCGTCTACAAACAATTATTTTGATAATTCTCCCATTCAAAGACTGCATAGACTTGGTAATAAATATGGTTCAATAGATGTTTACCGTTACAACACTGTTTCCAAATTAAAATCTAGCTTACTTGAATGTTTTCAATAGAACACAAAGGTTATTGTTATTATATGTATAAACCTACGCTATATTTATATACTTGCAGTTAAATACTAACTTTTCTCTTAATGTTATATTCTACCCATCTATTGTACTCCTTTATTTAAAAAATGTATTTATGTAAAAGCCTTAAAGGCGTTAATAAAATAAAATAAAATAAATAAAATAAAATAATACATTTAATTCATAGAAAATCATTTCTAGTATATTTGCGGCACGTTTCAGAGTGATAGATACTCTGATTATCGCCCTGGTGAAAGACTGCCAATCAGAATTGAAAAAACGTTGCTTGAAATGGCTTTAGCCGTATTTAGTGACCAGATCTGAATAGCCAGGTACTTTCCAAATTTATTCTTTCCCAGCTCGTTCCCTTCCTCACTACCTTAAGCCTCATAATAGTCCCACTAGATCCAGATGGTTGGCAGCAGTTGGGATTCTTGTGCAATATTCACAAAAAAACCAAAAAAACTGGCATTATAACTGCCCGAATGCAAAAAAGTGTATGGCATCCCCAATTCTGAGTTTGTTGAGGGGAAAGACGTGGGGTAAATAATATGGTTGGGCAGCACCTGGCTATTCGATCTGGTCACTAACTTACTATTCAGCCAACCTTCTTCTTTCCCATCTCCTTCCCCTCACCACTACCCTCATCCTCACCACATACCCCAATTGGGGATGCCATACTGGCTTTAAACAGCTGAAAGCTGGTGAGACCTTGGAGTTTGAATATACATGGAGAGGTACCTTTGCGAAACAGTGTGGTCAGTATTGTTGACTTTATACTGACTCGATAGAAAAAGACAAAGTTATGTTAAAGGATGTTGGATAGCCTATTAGTTACCGCCCTCATGGAATTCTGGTATTTTAAATAAAAATATTTGAACACATTAAACAAAATAATTTCAATACACCATTATAATGACTGTTTTGCAAAGGGTTCCTCTCCATGTATATTTTAACTCCAAGATCCCACCTGCTTTCAGCTGTTTGAAACCAGTATGGCATCCCCAGTTGGGGTATGTTGTGCGGCCGAAAGAAGTGGGGAAGGGAAGAAGATGCGGAAGAGAAAGGTTGGGAAGTACCTGACTATTCACCGCAGCATGCACCGAAATGCATGCAATTATAAGTCTCCACTGTGCAAGCTACTTGCAACCTGAAATTCGCAAGCAAGCTACTCGGAATGCGCATATTTTTGCCTTTAATTTTTATTTTTTTAAACGAAACAGTGCGTTTTTTTTAAAAGTGTAATGAATCAGTTTCACTTTTCGTATTTGCCTACAAAGAAACGTACGTCACGTTACGCTTTATAAAACTTCGGCTATTATTTACGTTCAATATTCATAAATTTTACGAAGAAAGCATTTAATCTTCGACTAGCAAATGAAATAATAAATTAAGGAAAGTTGGATGTTGAAAGCTCCATGGAAAAGATAAGATATAGGACCCATTCTTCGATGGTTTATGCCTCCAACTTTAAGAAGATGTTTCATTCTTCCACCTGTGGATAAAATAAAGTTGCGACGAACGCGCGCCCAGAATTCGTATTCAGAAGCAATTGTTATTCAGATTAAAGGGGTGGTCGATATGACGTGGCGGGTGGGACGCTGGGCTAGCAGTCGGGTGGGTCATGTTCGAAACCCACCCGAACATTGACTTAAATTATTACCACCTCGACTTTTTTACTCGACTATACGTGACATTAAACTAAAATCCATGACCCGATTGCACACAAACTAGATCACTTAAACAACTTTCAATTTACGTCTTATTTGATATCGTTTCATTTGACGTCGTCACATTTGACATTATTAAATTTGACATCGTCACATTTGACATCGTCTTATTAAACATCGCCACATTTGACATTGTCACATTTGACATCGAATCGTCACATTTAACACCGTCACATTTGACATCGTCTCATTTGACGTCGTTAAATTTGACATCTTCACATTTGACATCGTCTCATTGAGCGTTGCCACATTTGACATTGTCACATTTGACATCGAATCGTCACATTTAACACCGTCACATTTGACGTCGTCTTATTTGACGTCGTTAAATTTGACAGCTTCACATTTGACATCGTCTGATTAAACTTTGCCACATTTGACATCGTCACATTTGATATTGTTATATTTGACATCGTCTCATTTGACATGATCACATTTGACATAGTCTTACTTGGGCTCCTGGGTCACCGCGGGACTCCACCCACATTTTTTATTATGCCACTAAACTTGACACAACTAAACGGTTTTTCAGGTTAGATGCTATATTTTTATTGATATCAATACTGCGAAAAAATTAGTTATACGAATAAACAAAAACATTATGTCGATATGTGATATGAATGGATGTATAAATACCCTAGCCTTGGTCTTAGCCGCGCCCAGGTCCGTCGAGTCAGGTAAAAATCATCAAAAACTGACTACACTGTCTTGGATTGATTCCACTCTATATATTCTAAGCATACGTCCGTCTTAGTGCTGGTTTTAAACACCAATAGTAATTAAATTAATTCATGAAAAAGGTCACATGTTTCATATAATTATATCCAGTTGTTGGGTGTTTTGAAATAATTAATAATATACACTGTAACGTAATGAACAATGTGAATGTTTTGGGTTCGATTCCAGGTGTGTGTCGGCAGCGTCAAGATGATCACTTCACATCATGCATATTAAAATGTTATATTTTAGCCGAAAAGTTTGTTCAGATGCATGAACATGGAAATTATTGACCTCGTTGAGAACGGAGCAGGGTTGTCGATCGTATTTTTACAATAGAAATTGAATCAATGAGAATTCGAAAAGAATTGATAGCTTCCTTGGAAATATTATACGAGTACATTCGACTATCGATTTTTTTTTGTTATGTTGGTACACATATGTTTATCATATGTTAGCATTATCAGCCATTTTGGATTAGTGGTTTGTTTTTGACAACTGGAAAGGTTAGTCACGTTTTTGTGTGTTCTTCGATTTTTTACTTTTGAAAAAAAATGGATCAAAGAATATGTATTAAATTTTGCGTTAAAAATGGAATAAAGTGTTCCAACGCACTTAAAATGTTGACTGTGGTATTCGGCGAGTCTACTTTGTCTCAAAAAAGTGTTTATAAGTGGTACAAGCGCTTTACAGAAGGCCGAAAAGATGTAAATGACGATGAGCGTCCTGGAGTTGCAACCACGTCAACAAACGAAGAAAACATCAAAACAGTGAAGAAAATGGTTTTGGAAAATCGTCGAATCACTATTAGAGAAATTGCAGAGGATGCTGGCATGTAAATCGGCTCATGCCATGCAATTTTCTCGGATGTTTTGGGCATTAAAAAAAAGTTTTTAATTTTCTCCTGAACAATTACGTTTTTGACACATGGGAGGTATTTTCGCGTTGACGACGATATGTACAAAAAGTGATGGTACATAGCTGTCAGTACTGGGGTATTATGTTTATCAGTATAAAGTTATCTGTGAAGGCGTGCGCTTCAGCGCAAGATGCCATAGTGAGGAGAACGATTACAATCTTATTTGTATTTTATTTAGTTAACAATCTATTACTACCAGTGAAAAAATAAATTTGATTGCTGAAAGAATACTTACAATCTTCGAAGGATATGAGAATCAAAAAAAAAAACATAAAAAATCACACACTTAATGAATTAGTTAGGATTGACGGAATTGGTAGATGCGCTACGCCCATATAATGTAGAGGTTCCGCTTTCGAGTCGCAGTAACAACCGTATATTTTTATTATCTGTGTCTTTTTCTATTCTAATGTTGTTGTAGAAATGAGATCCCTGAGGTGTATGTGCGGAAAACCATGTATAAACGTGTTAAACATGTGGATACTCGGAAATAATGCAAGGCTAATGTTGGCGCAATGAACAGAATCAAGAAAGTGACGCTTAGAAGTCGGAAACGCCCGAAAACGACATGGCACGATAAAGTAAATAAAACAATTAAGTCGGGCCATGTCAAGAGTCTGAATAACAGAAGAGTGTGTATGAGACGATGTATGAATGTGAATGAAGCGAGGTATGTGTGAAGCAGGGCAGAGTTGTGTGGTGGTCTGTCCTATCTGCCTACTCCTGTGGGGAAACAGCGTGATGGTTAGTTAGTTAGTTTGTTTATGTTCTTTGAAGATTGTTAGCATTATTTCAGTAAAAGTAATTTTATAAAAAGAAAGCCATTAAAATATTAATAGTCATATTCTTAATACTCAGGTAAATTTGACCAGAAATCCAATTTTTTTAATTTAAATTTAATCCATTGTTAAAAAATACACATTTTTACTACTAACAGTTGTTAAAATATACATTTTTACTTAATACTAATTAATTCCGTTTATACAATATGTACAATGTTCTAGTTAATGATAAATACCACCCTAATAAAGAAAATTCTTGTGCTTAGGGAGCTTAATATTAGGTATATTTCCTGTAAAATAATACAATTTATGATTATTCTTTTGACGTTTTGCCTTTTCAATACATATTATCTGTATCTTTCTTTCTGCTACTTTGTAATAATTTAAATGCTATTCTATTGTTTTCTCATTGTTCTGTTATTTTGTTTTATATTTTGTTCTCCCTCTGTACATATAACCGCTGTATTTTTGTTTTAGTTTCATTTTGTACCCTGACGATGCTTAGACTAAGCGGAACCGGTCGGTCATAAAAATTAAAATGAAATCCGTGGTTTTACAATGTTATATTTTCATTTCATTAAATAAGTCAAACCAATTTGAAAATTTAAAAAAAAACCGTATCTTCTTTAAGGCAGTATTAAAGCTATCTGTATTGAAATGGCAACCCTGATTAACGGATTAATTAATTATCGATACATGAATGTTTCCATTATCAGATTTTCCCGTTAGTGTTTCGTAATCTCTCGCGTTAAGGTATTCATCCGAAAATATAATTACATAAAATGTGGGTAAAAACATATTGTATTTCCCTGATTGTCGTGGTTTTCGTTTGCGAAAATATGGGTGAGCCTTGAATATTTGTCATACTGTTATTAGCTTGTAAGTAATTCATTCAAATACACTGAAAGGAAAATTAACGCAGGTGAATTTAACGCGATATATTTATAAGACGGACAATTTGACACGTAGTTTTCAGACCGATTATTCAAAATATTCCTTTATATTTCCATTTACTAATAACGCAAATAAAATATTTATTAGAGATGGTCGATATTCCTGTCCTGGTTAAAAGGAACCGGTTCCGAGCCGGTCACTGGAATCCTCGATATTATTTATCAGAAGAACCGGTTCCTAGTTTTCGCAAATAAAAATAGCGAATATCCAGAAAGTTACGGTTCTTTTTGGCAAGAAATTCCCCGAAAATTCACTAGGTAACTGCAACCGCAGGTACACCCAATTTCCAATTTCAAACATCCCTAATATTTATTGCAGCGTTTAAAAGAAACATCACAACGCCGTAGACTCAGAAATAATGAATTGCTGTTGCTCAATCATCACTCTACTAATTATGGGTATCATTCTCCACTGTCCAGAATGTCGACTTGTTAACTCAAGCCATGGTCTTGAAATTTTTAGCACCAGTCTAAATATTTTTTGTCATTCTTTACGACTTTATAAAAACCTTGACTTGACCTTGGCTTTGACTTGAATGTTTTTTTAATGTATATTTATGTCCTATTTTTGTCTTTGCTTCATTAAAATGTTATTTCTCTATCTTTGTTCTATGCTTATTAGCCTTTTCACATCTCGTCAATATATTCTCCAAATACACAAACTCATCCACTCGCTCCAAATATTTATCATTCACAAACTATATTGCACGCTGTTTGCGTACTCTCACTTTTAACACCATAACTTTTGACTTACTTACATTCACCATTAACTCATTCTGAATACAAACTTGGTCGAGGTTTACTAGCTTGTCCAGAGACCAGTATGAGTTTATTATTTGTAGTGACGTCTTATGGAGACTTTCTAGGTTTCGTTAAATCTACTAGCCCAGTGATTTCTTGGAGGCTGCCTTGAACTGAGTATTTTTTTCAGCTTTCGTGATAAGCCCGCCCTGCCCACCCATCCAGGTATACAAGATGTGCAACTCTCCGTGTCCCCAGACCTGCAGACGGACGATCTCCCCGGCGACTCCTTGCGGGATGCTGTGCGCAAGGGCTTGCATGTGCTTACCGGGATATAAACGCATGGACAATGGAATGTAAGTACTACAATATTATTGATTTGGGTTTTGGTAGCTAAGTTCTTTTTTCCAGTATATTATTTGACGGCCTGCTTGGTCGAGTGGTAAGACGCCTACGAATCCAGAGGTCGCAGGTCCGGCATTAACAAATAAATTTAATTCAATTAATATGTAACAAGACACATTTGATTCAATTAAGAAATAAAAAAAGTATCTTTGTTTTAACACCACTTTATTGAAAACATACACCAACTGGTTTCGGCTCTACCTGAACCTTCTTCAGGGTTAAATAAATATGTACTAAATTAAAACACAATTGAAATGCTTTGAGAAAACATAATATGAGCATATCAACTACTGGAAACATCTAATTGCTTATTAAGTAAGTCGATTTGATTTATTTTTGGGATGTATTTACTTCAAGGGTTTCTACATTATTTAGGCACTTGATGTGCGTGGTAGAGCCACCTTAGAAATGCCTCATTGCCTCTGTGTTTCCTCCCTCTTTCAAAATAGGCCTCTTCAAGACCCGAGTGACTTCTTCATTTCCCCCAAAAGACCCTCCACACAGCATCCTCAAAGATGACATAGGCCCTGAGTGAAATTATTTCCCTCATGGGCTCCTGTGTGGAGTTGTTGTAAACAAAAAAAAAAACATCAGAGCTGGTATCAGAACTCTTCTGCGGACTGTTAGCCTCTTTTCATTTGATCGCGACATGGCTTTCCGAGGCATCTCCGAATTTTTCCTTCATCTACTTAAGCTTGAAATAGTGTTCCGATGTTCCTTCTTTATAATTTGTTCGTCTGCATATATGATTCACTTCTGCTTTACCCCTTATAATGATACCCCAATACACGGTCGATTGACCTCAAAAATGAAATGGCCAATAATCAATGATCAGTGATGATCAATATATTTATTTATTTATTTACGCCCGTTATAGGCTTTTACATACATGTTAACATATTTATTTTTAAAAAATAACCTCATTAATGCAAAAAATGTCCAAAATAAAATAAAAAAGAGTATTGAATAGCAGATACAAAAATAAATAATAATATTTAATAAATAACACGTTCAAAAATATTGTAAAAGAAAAGAAAAAAATAATATTAAATAACAGGTCCAACTATGAGTTTAGCTCTGCCAGACGACAACAACTGTACTCAATTAGACTTATAGTTTGATATTGACGTGTTAAATATATCAGGGACATCGGAGTATGTTTCCCAGCTGTTGCATTCGTCGCATTAGCGTGTTGAATTGTGAGGTTGAAGCAGAATTGCTACAATAGTACGGTAGGTACTGCCTTGTAACCGTCTAATATATTGACAAATCGTGTTCTTTCACAAGTGAGATACGCGTATTGAAATCTCAAAAGTAGTACCCCTTTGACACATCACACACGCCAGAAACTGCCGATACTTTGTTAACTACCCCAACTTCTGCTACCCCCATACCCCCGAATCATCCCTTAACGCCCCGGAACATTTCTTGTATCCCTCCTGACGCGTGTCCCGAGAAGGGTTAAATTTACGTGCGCCAGTTTTTAGCTCTACCCCCTTCCCTTTCCTCCTTCGAGTTAGTGACACATTGTACAACCTCCCGCAAATAATTTCACCAATTTCCCGCTGCCTTTTAACAGGCGCTAACTCCGTATCAAACTGTTAAATATTTAAAGAAATGTAAAAATAACTTTGTAAAAGATCACGGATATTATTTTACTTTTCATGGCCGACCGGTTTCGCTTAGCCTAAGCATCATCAGAGTACAAAATTAAAATTAACAAAAAATACGACATGAGCGGTTATATAAACATGTACATACAGAAGGAAAAAATAAATAAAACAAAATAACAACAATGAGAAATAAATAGAAACTAACCAACTAACCACCACGCCGTTTCCCCGCAGGGGTAGGCAGAGAGGACGGCCCGCCATTTAACTCTGTCTTGGCACACACTCCTTGCTTCGTTTACATTCATACATCGCCTCATACATACTCTTCTGTAATTCTGACTATTCACGTGGCCCGATTCAAGTATTTGATTCATTTGAGCGTGCCATGTCTTCCTCGGGCGTCCCCGACTTCTTCTTCCATTCACTTTCGCATCATATATATTCTATTCACACTCCTTTCTTTGTTCATTCGCTATACATGCCCAAACTATATAAGCGTCCCTTTCTTGATCCTATTCATTACGCTTACATCAGCCTTGCATTCTTTCTGATATCAACATTTTTAACGCGGTAATAAATGGTTTTACCGCACATACGTCTCAGCGATCTCATTTCCACAGCGTTCAGTCTACTTTCATCCTTCCTCTGCCAGTTCCATGCCTCACTGCCATACATCATGGTTGTTATAATCACTCCATTGTAGACTGCTAGCTTCGCTTCTTTGGTCAATTTCTTATTAGCGCCAACAGCGTTCAGTCCTCCATTAATGTAGTTTCCTTTATTCACCCTGCTTTCAATATCCCATAAAAATAGAATAACACTTAAATTATATCACAGAAACCGAGGAAAAGAGACAAAACGTCAATTAAGAAGATGATTAAATAATAACTAGTTTTTGTCTTGAGACACACGTTAATAGGGAAATAGTGAGTAAATCGTGAAGCAGGTTAATCAGAATAAAATTTCAGCCTTTTTTACGTATGAGCGGAAACTACCGTTTGAAATTTTTCCCGTGTATTGTATCAGGATACATGTTTTGGCCCCACGCGGCGATCGAACGAATCATGCACAGAAGACGGCTTAGCGTATTCAGATGATACATTTTATGAGTTTTCCGGAAATTCACCTAATATTGCTAAGCAAAACCGGTCACAAAAATTAAAATGACATCCTTGGTCCTGTACAATTTTTTTTTTTCATTTCTTTAAATATGTCGAACCACAAAGTGATTGCTTTCTACGAAAATGTTACATATTTGTTAAGGCTTCTTATAATCTGATTCATGATTATTTAGTTATATCAGAAGCTACTATATATTATGTTCTGACTATTATTTATTAATTTTTGAATACGCTTTTACATATAAAGGTGCATTCTACAGTGATACAAGGGAAAATTATTCGCTCATTCGATAAGTAAGAATGAGTACTAAACTTAAGTATTACGTAAATTGTATTTGTTTGATTACATTATATGAGTATTACTATTGATAGTTAATTGTACAATAAAACCTGTTACATAAACAAAGTTTATTTGTGCATGCCGGGATTCAAACCAGCGACTTCTGGATTCGTAGCCAAGGTCTTAACCGCTTGACCACGGAGGTTTCACAGAGGATAAGATTGATAAATGTGATATATTTCGTCAAATCTGCATACAATTGCGTAATTGTTAGCAAGATAAAAAAATAAATAAAAACAACATAATATAAACACACATTTGTTTAAAACACTTTATTTTTTTTTAAATTGACTGACCGGTTTCGGAAGTATCCTATGAGGCAAAGTGTGTGCGTCAGGACAGAGTCATGAGGTGTTTTTTCACTCCTATCAACAGATAAGTAAATATTGGCATGATGATTAGTTAGTTTATGCCTGTTGAAGGCTTTATAGACAAATATAATCATTTTTTTTTAAAACAATATTCTGATAAACAGTGCAAAATAATTTTTTCAAAGAAGAAAAAACAATATTGAATAACAGATATATCCAGAGAGAGTTTCTTCAATTAAAATGTCTCTACTAGATGAAAAAAACTGTACTAAGGCATACTTATATTGTGATATGGACGTACTAAATATATCAACGACATCGGAGTATTCGTTTCCCAAATGTTGAATTCGCAGCATGGGAGTGTAATTTTAGTTATATTTATTTTATATTAGTTACTTTGTACATTCAAGTTTACAAGCAGCTAATTATTTCATTTTCTTTTTGGCTTTATAATATTTTAACTTATATACTACTTATTACTTTGATTTATATGCATTTTAAATAATTTTTACAGGCCATTTTGAATTTTTGATGGGCATAATTTTGATGGTTTCCGGCAGCGCATTATAAGATTTCATCCCTTTATATTACTATATAGTTTACTAACTAATTAAATTAATTTATTACTTTTTTGGTAGTCTAATTTCTTTGCATGCCCTTGTATTATATCTGTGAATATCAACATTGTAGATAATTTTGTCAGAAAAGTATTTTGGGAACAAGTTATTCTTAATTTTATGTATGAACATCAATGTGTTTAATGTTAGCATTTGTTTTACTGTTAGCCAATTTAGTTCCTCTGACATTTTAGTTACTTTTGAGTATCTATTTCGCCTAAGTATTATTCTCATTGCTCTATTTTGGAGAATTTGAAACCTCTTTTGTTCTTTGTCGTTACACAAGAAAAGAATCGTTGAACAGTAATAGAAAATATGGAGCAATAATGGAGTTGTATATTGTAATTGTGAGGTTGAAGTAGAATTGTTAGTTATTAAAAAAAACCTTCGTTGCTTTCGGTAAAGTGGTTTCACGTAGTGGTTGGCAGTTCTATCAAACTTAAATAAAAACGTAAGTGAGTAAGTACCGCGTTGTTTCCACATTAGATAGGCGGCTTTGAGAACATCCCTCCCGTCACGTTGAGCGAAAAGTTGATAGCGGGCGCCGACATGCGGGCTGGGCTTGGTTGAACCACTATTAGAGTCGGTAATTTATATTGTACGGAACTTTGCTAAAGAGGTATAATTTGGCATGTTGACAGATTGCCGTATATTATTTAAACAATCGTTATCTTCCTTGAAGTAACAATATATGGGGAGAGAGCTAATTCTTTCTACCCAACCTATACAAATTTGGTATAAATCACTTTCTCCGCGTTTTTACGCCGTACACCATGAGAAAGAAAGAGACAACAAAATCTCCCAAATTATCACACCGCTTTAAAGTATTGTTAGAATGTTCTTCGTGTCCCGCGTCTCCGTTGACTCCGCCCACATGTTTTTATACGCGAAATAACTGAACATAACTGAACGGTTTATTAAGTTTAATGCTATATTTTAGTTTATTAGAATACTGTAAAAAAGTGGTTTTACGAATAAACAAAAACATTGTGTCAACATGTGCTATGAATGGATGTATAGATACCCTAACCCTAATATTAGCCACGCCAAGGTCTAGCCGAGTCCGGCAAACCGCATAAAAACTGACTACAGCAGCGCTCTCTCTTGTATATTATTGCTTCGAGTTACCTTCGCATTCATAAATATCCTGGTGTTCATATTAGGATGCTTCTTAATTCAAATTTATAGACATAATAGATGTAAACAATTACGAAATATAAAAAAAAAACTCAAAGTATACTTTTCAATAAAATAACCTAAATATTCATATAATATTCATTTTTAATCATAAACATATTTCAAGAAACCCATGTTAGTACTCCCCTCCTAAGCACAAAAATTTTCTCAGTTAGGGAGGTATTTATCATTAAAAAAATACCTCAATCGGGCCACGTGAAGAGTCAGAATAACACAGAAGAGTATGCATATGAGACGATGTATGAATGTGAACGAAGCAATGAGTGTGTGCCAAGACAGAGTTTTATGGCGGTCCGTCCTTTCTGCCTACCCCTGCGGTGAAACGGCGTGTTTGTTAGTTGGTTAGTTATTTAATCCGCGTTTCGAGCTGTAAACATCAGCCAATTCTCGTTATAATTCCAACCCTTGATAAATTAACTCGCAAATCCGCAACTGTTGAAAGTTCCCAATTACGAATAAACAATTATGAGCGGAATGAACACCACAACAAGTGTTTGTTCAGGAGCCTTTTGGTTCGTTCGTACCTTAGAGTAACAATATAAAGAGACCGTACTAATTTGTGACAAATCGTTGACAAACTCGCAAAATATAGCTCTCTCTTTATGCTCGGTTCTATACGCATATGAGAAAAAGAGACAAACAATTGTTGAAACCAATACACGATTTGGGGCGTGCTGAATACCATGTCCGCAATATTTGATCTGTACGAGCTTCATTCTGGTTTGGAGTGTCAGGCGAACGGACTGTCAAAAGTGCGTAAATAGTTAAAAACTTGAGTTATTTTTTGTCCGATATCTAGCAAAACATCATGGCCATATGTGCTATACTTGGTTGCTTCAATCGAAGTACAAAAGGACCAAAAACAAACAGTTTTCACACGTATGTACCATAAAAATCGTCTTTTTTAGTTAGATCTCAAATATTTAACATTCTAACCTACAAAACAACTAGTAACTTACACCAATATGTAATTAATCTTTGGACTATTCGTTCCAATATAATAAACTTCCGTTTGAAATGAGTTTTAGTGGATTCGTAATATTTTTAACTTAGAGATATTTACTAGCTGTCACATAAGAAACCATTACAGTGGGGAATACCCATATTGTACGGCTTCTGAAAGTATCCCGGTCTCTTTCTTTCTCATGATACTAACGCTAAATTGTTGGCAAACAGATAAAGACAGAATAATGTTTATCTTTACGGTTTTCTTCGCATCCGATTGGCTGGAAGCATATACGTCATACCTCCCTTGGTCAATCCTTGGTCAAAAAGTGCGGACAAAATTTCGCAATGTTAGGTCTCTACGTTACTCTAAGGTTCGTACGATACTTTCAGAGGTACAGGAGTAAAGTCTGAAGCTGGAGTTATGGCGGTACCCGCCCCTATTCCGTGACAGCTAGCTTCTGTTTGTTCGCATATCCCATGTGAACCGAATAGAGAAGGCATTAACCCCAATTAACCCACATTTATTTACCTACAATTCTGATTATAAAATATAAATTAAAGCAATTGAATGAAACGAAAAAATAACTTTGTACAGGACCACAGACTTTATGAAAAAAATTGTGACCCACCGTTTTTGCTTATCAAGTGGGTACAATGTTAAACTCAACAAAAATACAGAGTGTGCGGTTATGTTTACTTACAAAGAAATAATACAATGTAAAATAAAATTAGATAACAGTGAGAAAACAAAATAATAACATTTAAATTACAGCGAACGAGCAGAGAGAATTAAAAAGGCAAAACGTCTAAGAAGGTGATTAAGCAATAATGAGAAATTTTATGAGTTTACTGGTAATACTCGTGTATGTAAGACTCGACAGAGTTCAGAGCCAAACTCAAAACCCATTTTTTCAGAAAATCGCATCCATAATCAAGATGTAACAAGCCCAATAGAATTTCTGTTCAAACCAAGAAAACTTTTCAGACTCTCATTCCTTAAATTCATTAGAAGATTTTCACCATTATCTGTTCCTCACTACGAAAAATTAAAAAATACCTCCGATATACTATATTCTAAATTTGCTCTCATGCCCTAAAAAAGAAAAAAAAATAATAAAATAAAAACAAATGTAAGAATCAGCTGAATTTTAAGTTATTATGATATGGTGATTGTGTCCTGCCAGAAGTGACCTGCCAGGTAAGTATGTTGCTGCATACATTTACATGTATATAAACTAAGAATTAATATTAAGTAGAAATTAAGATTTGTACAGTGTCCTTGAGGTGATTTTTCACAAAAACGGCGCTATACAAATTATCCAAATATTATTATTATACCTATTTTTATTGCTTCTAAATTATTTAATCTGGTGCCACGAGAATTTTTATGGAGAATATAATAATAATAACATTTTATTCCAGAAGGTATGCAGGAGTAGTGCAATGCCATACCTTCCATAATTGCTAATAATAAATAGTTACAAAAATAATAAAATACAAGTTGTGATACACAATAATAATAATAAAAATATATGTATAAAAAATAAAAAAAACAAAAATTTGTAAGAAAAAATAAATAAAATATGGAATATGAGCACCGGTGCTTTTATTGAAGGTATGGTCTTTTTTAATAAGATGATTGGTAAATTCTGAAAAACCGTGGTTACTTAAGGTTTCGGTATCAATTCGTTAGTGGCGTTTTTGGTCGCCTACACATATAAGTTTGTAGATCTATAAATTAATATTTAAAAAAGGCGATTGTTTTATGCAAAATACGAAACGTTCGTGAGATTTCTCTAAAACAATATGACGGGTTGCCATATTCAAATACTAAGAAACTATTAGTACATATTTAAGGAAGGTTGATAAACGAAAGAATGCGACTGACGGCTGATGCGCAGAAATGCATTTTGGAGGGAGTTGTGGTCAGCCGAAAAAAAATGACAATCACTACTACTGTCTAATCAACACTATTTTCTACTTCCCGAACGGCTTCGGCAAGCTGCGTAGTAAACGAAATGCCGTCCGCACTCTCAAATTTGTCGAGCACTACTTGCTCCCGAATCCGGCGAATTCATGGAATTCTGCCACTCCGATGATGACAGATTGTTACAATCTATCATTTACAAACGATTTATTTGTGATGGATTCGTAAAGGCATTCAAAGAAAAGAAAAAATCACAGATTCATGCGGAACCTCCATGTAACATTATAAAAGTTTTGCAAAAGCATGCATCTTATTTGTATTTTATTTTTTATTTAAGTACATATAACAGGCATGATGCCCAAAACATATACTATACATGAGTGGTTATTTAATTAGAATATTTAACAACAGTAGGTAATTAAGTAAAACTTAATGAAAAATGCAAAAGTAAATGAATAACAAACAAAAGCAAATTAATAATATTATACAATGTAGAACATAAATAAATGGATTATTGCCACCTGCACTGCAGAGTGAGATGAGATTTTGAGATGAGATTTTTTTAATTGATTTATCGTGTCAATAAAAATGTCTTCTTCAAAAACTTCATCTGATTGTGCAGTGAAGTGTGTTGTTTCTAAATGTCGGCCAATCCTCGGCAAAAGAGAGAAATATCCCGTATTTGTGTGGTAGGCTTTAATATTATGAATATCGTTTATCCTCCATGTTGATTTTCTTAGTGGTGTGTTGATGTTAATTTGGAATAAAATGTTTGGTGCATCCATTGTTGAATGTATAATTTTGTGTAAAATGATATTTCAGAGAGTTTACGTCTGGCTGACAGAGAGTGTAGTTTACAGTGCGAACTTCGTTCATTGTACGTTCCAAATTCATCAGATAAGCCTTCGCGATATGCAATTATTCGAGTTAATATTTAAACTATTTTATGTACATACGAAAAACATGTGATTAAATGAAACATAACTTTTTTCCTTTTCATTATTGTACAACAGATTTCAAATCCAATTACAGTAGAATGGAAAACAACAAAAATAGATTTTTTACATCTAAACATTTTTCATTTTTAAAATAAGAAGTTTTTTGAACATAGGTATACTTTCGGTAAATATATGAATATATACATGATTTATTTAATAGAATTATGTCTCTTGTGATGCTATGCTAGGGCATGCAGTAGCATGCCAAGAGGTATGGACAGTCGATTAAGTGGTTTACAATCTTCTATTGTCATGAGACCAGCATTGCGCCTAGTCTCTAAGCTTTGATAATTTGTCTTCTCGAGTAGTTCCATGTGATGCATGAACAAAGGGTATGTTCCGTGCGAACGCATGTACACATACCTGAAGATTTTTCTCTGAATCTGTTCCGATATATTTATAAATATAGCTCAGACAGCACTAGCATACTCCAACTTGCTTCTGATCACTCCATTGAAGAGGGCTGTCATCGCATTTGTGTTATCAATCTCTTTACTTGCATCTTTATGTAAAATAACATTGTCTCCGGAAAGGAAAAGGGCTGAAACGCCATTTTGCGAAGTTTGCACCAGAGCACCTTAAAGGTTTTTTGTTTTACAATAAAATTCATAAGTCTTCATTACCTGGTTGGGTTTTGAAAAAAAAAAATGATTTAGATTACTGAATGCTCTTGCTGAGTTACCTGAAGCGAAAAAAAGCTAAAAAATCCCAAAACTGTGTCGCTTGAGTCAAGCCTTCTCCCAAATGGTAAATATATTTTAGATGGCTGAAGGACCACCAAAGTCTTCAGAATCAAACGAGAGTCAGAGTATTCGGCGTAGAAAAAATAACTGATTAAAGGCTGATTCACACCAACGTCCGGATCCGCTCAGTGCCGATATTGTTCCGCAAGAGAGCTTATTGATATGGTATGAATATAAATCAAGGAGTATGTGCCAAGACAAAGTTGTATGGCAGTATATCCTTCTGCCCACCCTTGTGATATTTAACTAGTTATTTAGTTAAATAATTATTTTGAAGTGTAAAAATACTTACAACGCAGATTTTTTTTTTAAACCATTTTTTTATCACTAAATAATTAATAATTAATAAAATATTATTTAGTGATAAAAAAATGGTTTTTGATAAAAAAAAAATTGCGATGTTAGTATTTCTACAATTCAAAATAATTATTTAACTAACTAAGTAGTTAAATATCACAAGGGTGGGCAGAAGGATATACTGCCACACAAATTTGTCTTGGCACATACCCCTTGATCGATATTCATACCATATCAATAAGCTCTCATGCGGAACAATATCGGCACTGAGCGGATCCGGACGTTGGTGTGAATCAGCCATAAAACTGCATATTTAACTCAATTTTGACCAAAGTGTCGCTTAAGCCATTTTGCTTTCCCAGCGACGATATGTTAATAATGGTTCATTTAAATAATTTAAATTATACTTATTTGGTATCATATATACCTTCCTTATATAAGTTAAACAGAGGAGTGGACCACGTGCTGTCGTGCCGACATTTTAACGAATCCAGAGGTCGCGGGTTTAAATCCTGACGTGCGAAAAAATGTTGATTTTATCTTTTAATATATTTATTACATGTTCCAGAGTGGAAGATACTCTTAGTATCGCCCTAGCGAAAACCCATCATTCAGAATCAAAACGTTGCTTGAAATGGCTTTAGACGTGTTGAATGATCAGATCTGAATAGCCAGGTACTTACCAACCTTCCTCTGCTCCATTTACTTCCCCTACCCACTACCTTCAGACTCGCAACATGCCCCAATTGTGGATGCGGTGAGGATATGGGGCGGTTTTCACATAAAAAAATTGTAGCAAGGAGCGTATGCTAAGACTTGTGAGAGTTGTGTGGCGGTTAATTTATCTGCTTACCCCTTCGGAGTGAAGTGGTGGAAGTAACGAAAATGACAAATCCAAATGACACCTCGAAACTATATCTTAAAATAACTATCACCCACTGCCTTAGGCTCTATAATATTTTGAATAAATATACGATTAATGCGGATATTATAAAATGTATTTATGTTATATTGTTACATAACCTGCAGAAACTTCGGGTTTTAATTAAAGTTTTATTTTATTTTCAGGTACATTCAAGTCGGCGTTCCGGTCCCGGGGGTGCTGTGCCGAGCTACCTGTCAGCCAAACTGAATGCGGAAAAGTTTTTTGTTACATGACTCTGTGTCGCTTTGTATCTACCGCATAATATTCTCAAATATTATGACACTATCTATGTTATGTTAGATTGAAAAAAATAATTAACGGAATAAAATTAAAAAAAAAATTTTACAGTGCCTCGTCGAATTTGAGAAATCTTACGAAAATAAAATAATATGATTTATTTAATTGTTAATAAATTTGTCGCCTATGTTTTATTTCCAATTAGTAAGTATTTTTTATTTAATTTATTCAGAGTGGTGGATACTCTAAGTATGGCCCTGGAGAAAGACCACCATTCAGAATCGAAACGTTGCTTGAAATGGCTTAAGCCGTGTTTGGTGACCAGGTCTGAATGGCCAGTACTTCCATCTTCTTTCCTTCCCCACCACAACATACCCCAATCAGGGATGTCATAGTCTCACTGGATCCAGACGGTTAGGAGCAGTTGGAACTCCTGTGTGGTATTCAGTATATAAAAAATTCTGGTCTTATCAAGATACCCAAACATTGAGCATTCTTCATATAACTCCTTCCTAAAGCCCCTTCCTTACCCTGACTCACAAAGTCTTCCAACTGTGTTGCGATATATAATATTTACAGAGGTTTTTAATTGTACAGACACGAGAGTTCGGGAGAAGGTAAACAAAATAATAATTTAACCATTCAAATCCACAGGTTTTACGTTTCTACTTCATGTAAAGGCTAGCTAGTCCACAATGGAGATCTGCTACCAATCCTTATATATAGATAAGTGAGACTTGGACATGGCAGACAGAAGATTAGAGTTAACAGAATGTAGTAGATATGAGATCCTTGAGGCGTATATAGGGATACGGGAACACTTCATAGGCACGACCGTATTGCCATTGAGGAGATGAAAAATTATACAATGGTTGATTTAAGTTATATAAAAATAAAACCTAAGGGGTGCTTTTATAATTTTAATACACGGAGATGTAAAGTTAATTAATAAATAATGAAAAAAGTGTCAGGAGAATATTTAAGCAGATGATAAAAGAAATCGGGACGTCCCAGGAAGGATATGGTTTTTTTAAGTGATTCAAATACTTAATGCAGGTCATTTCGAGAGGCCAAATAACAAAATACTGTACTGGTTAGTAGCTGAGCGGACAGACGCGTCGGATTCCCATTCGGGTGTCGTGAGTTCAATTCCTCTGCTGGATAATTCGTCCATCATTGCACAATCAACATCGTCCGCTTATTATGATAGGCAAATATTGTCACATATTCGTAACCCGGGAATGTTTGACTTTTTTTTAAATTACAAAAGTACAACATAATATATTAATGCAAATAAATTGAACAATTGTAAGAATTAAAAAAATTAAAAAATTTCCCTGTGTCTAAATTCTCTGAGTTTTCAAATTGAACAAAATATATATTATTAGATATATTACGGAAAGAAAACGCTTTCCTTTTAATTTTAATTTGATAACAAACTTTCTGCATACGTGCGCAATAACATATAAAAAAGTTAAAAGGTGTAAATCTGAAATATGTATAAAGTAGGCACTTAAGTAAGGAAGTAACTAACTAACCATCACGCTGTTTCCCCGCAGGGATAGGCAGAGAGGACCTACTGCCATACAACTCTGTCTTGACACACACTCCTTGCTTCATTCACATTCATACATCGTCTCTTCTGTTATTCTGACGTATCACATGGCCCGACTCAAGTGTTTAATTCACTTGATCGTGCCATGTCTTCCTTGGTCGTCCCCGACTTCCCCCCTTCCATTAATTTCGCGTCATAAATTATTTTCAGACTCCTTTCTTCGTTCATCCACTCTACATGCCCACACCATCTAAATGTCCCTTTCTAAATTCTATTAATTGCGCTTACGTCAGCCTCGCACTTTTTCGGATATCCACATTTTTAACAGGGTCATACATGAGTTTACCGCACATACTTCTCAGGATCTCATTTATACACCATTTAGTCTACCAATCATATATGGATATTTTGTACAGCACCGTTTTTGTGAAAAATCACCTCAAGGGCGCTGTTACTCTCATTCTTCCCCACTGCTATACATCAGGATTGGTATAAGCACTCTATTGTGGACTGCTAGCCTCGCTTCATTGGATATTTTTTTTATTTGCCTCAACAGCGTTCAGTCCTCCATTAATGGAGTTTCCCGCGTTCACTCTTCTTTCAATATCCTGATCAGCCTTTCCATCTCTCTGGAATATACTTCCCAAATACACAATCTTATCCACTTGCTCCAAGTATTCATCATTCATAACTATATTGCACGCTGTTCTCGTACTCTCTCTTTCAAACATCACGTATACGTACTATGTGTATTCATCATGCTTGAATATTTTTTTCCACTAATAAGAAGTTAAACAGAGTCGAAGAAAAGCAATTTTTAATAACTGTAATTCACCCGCGTTGAAATAATGAACCTTCCCCCGGTGTTAGTTTCCCGTCACGAGATACGACCCTCCCCCAGGCGTCGTAAATCTGACGCGTCTCATGTCGCACTTATAATGTTGTTTTCTCCACTAACTGCGCGTGCGCCAATCCAGGGATTCAAGATGGACGCCGACAGCTCCGAGCGAGCCCGTGGAAGCATCTTTGTGCACAACTAACCTTTAAAACGATCGATTCCTTTCGAAATTACGCCGAAAAACAATAAAATAATGAAGCGCAAATCATTATTTATCCGTTAAATATTAAGTTTGTAAGATTTGAAGTGTTTTACGGTAGTTTTACGTGATTTTTAAGGGTGTGTTTCGTGCACCGGTGAGATTGTTTACGATGTGGAAACTCGCTTTTAATTTTCATCCGAGACAGATGGGTTGTAAATCTAAGAATATGTTCACTTAAATGAGATATCTTCTTTGTGTTTGTAGCAAGGATTGATGGTGTTTTGAATAAATTTCGTTTCAATAACATTACGTGCAAATAATGACATTGACTGCAAGAAAAGTGTTATTCTTTAATGAGTTCTTAAGAGATTCATAGTGGTTTTTGAGAACCTTTTAAAAACCAATTAAAAACGTTTTTCTGTACAATTCATCAATATGGTTTGAGAATTACGAACAAAAGTACTGAAGTGGCAATTACTGTACATAAAGTTATACTTTCATCATTGGTTGGAGTGGACAATCTTCAATTGGTAAGTCAAAACATAAATAATTATAGCTTCGTGTTTCAAATCTTATTAGGAAGGCAATTATTTACAAAATGGATACAACAATGTTATATTAATTGTCCTATATTGTTGTTCTTTTCATTTCAACCTTTGAAATTAACGAAGAAAGAAAATTAACATTATCATAAATAATTATTGAAACTATATTTATATAGATAGGTTGATATTTGTAACCTCTTGAACACTTATACAAAAAATAGCTATTTTAAAGTCTATCCTTAAGAATTGCGGTATTGCATGGAGATAAGGGCGAGAAAGAGGCGATTGTTCATATGATGAAATTGAAAAATTATTGAAAATGTCTTCATTAAAAAAGCGCAGGAAAGACTTTGATTTAATTTTCATTTACAAAATTATTAATTATTTTATTGACTCACCTTCTCTGTTACAACTTATCCAGTTCAACATTTTATTGCCGTAGACTCAGAAACAATGAATTGCTGTTCCTCAATCATCACTCTACTAATTATGGGTATCATTCTCCAATGTCCAGAATGTCAAGACTTGTTAACTCAAACCATGGTCTTGAAATTTTTGGTAGCAGTCTAAATGATTTTTGTCATTCTTTACGACTCTACCAAAACTTTGACTAGACCATGGCTTGAATTTTCTCTCTTACGTTTATTTTGTCCTATTTTTGTCATCGCTTCATTTATTATTATGTATGTGCTATTCTTTCTCTGTTGCTCTTTTTTCCATTTCGTGTTTTATATGTCTTTTTGTAATTGGACATTAGTCCGTTAATTTATAAATAAATAAGAAAGTATTTTTCACCTGCCTTACATTGACTAAAACAAGACTAAAACACAATTGAACATTTTGTTGAAAGATAATAAATATAAATTTACGAACGACTATATACAATGAAAGTAATTTAAATTTGCAAGTGAAACTTAATTATACAAATGAACTATTGTATAATTTAACCATGTGCTCACTGGATTGTGAATAGGTACTTCTGCGGACGTGAAGATTTGGGCATGCGTGTTTGTGGATGTAATATCCTTTGTCTAATACACATTTAATTACGATATGTGTTTGTCTTCGTTATATTAATTAAGATAATTGGTTCAAGGGTAACAAAATTGCTGCAAAATAAAGCTCTAAAAGTATTAATGTTCTTCCCTGCTCATTTAATTGAATTTCATAATCGATAAAATTTAATCTTCAACGTGAATCGAGATCTATTCAATTTTGAAACGGAATGAGATACGGTGGTTTTCAATAACTTTTAAATGAAGTCATAAACTTTATTATTCATTTTTAACGGACAGTTTTCCGTACGATGAATTACTTTGATACGAGAATACCATAAAATGAAACCGTAAAGCTAATAAAAATTTTATGGAAATTCGAATGCCGTTTCTTGACAGAACGAGTGGAGTTTTTATTTGACAAGCATTGTGAATTAGGGACTTGAGATATTAAACACGTTGGCAAAGCCAAACGAATTTAATTTCAAATTTAGGTGATTACTCAACTGTTACGATAAAAATGCGAGTTTTTTTTTGTGGCTGTATCAACACGGCTTGCATGAATCCAGAGGTCGCGAGTTCGAACCCGGCGTGCGAAAATAATTTTTATTCAATTAATATGTGTCATAACACATTTTAATTGATACAAGATAATATATAATATATTTGCGGCAGGTTACAGAGTGGTAGATACTCCAAGTATCGCCCTGGTGAAAAAAAAAAAAAGACCAGCATTCAAAATTGAAACGTTGCTTGAAATGGCTTTAGCCGTGTTTGATGACCAGATCTGAATAGCCAGGTACTTCCCAACTTCATTTACTTCCCCTCCCCACTACCTTCAGCCTCAAAACCTACCCCGATTGGGGATGCCATAGTCCCACTGGTTCTAGACGGTTGGGAGCAGTTGAGACTCTTGTGCGGTATCCATCCTGCTGTAGCATCCCTATTTGGGGTATGTTGTGAGGTTGAATGAAGTAAGAAGGAGAAAGCGATGGGGAAAAGAAAGGTTGGAAAGTACCTAGCTATCCAGATCTGTCACCAAACACTTCTAAATCCATTTCACGTTTCTATTTTGTATGGTGGTCTTTCACCAGGGCGATACATAGAGTATCTACCACTCTGAAACGTGCCCCAAATATACTGTATATTAAATAAATGTGTTATGACACATATTGATTTTTTTTTTTTTGATTTTATGGATTCTTTCGCAATCCTCTGCTAACTAGCTGGGGCTTATACAAATACCCCTCGTAATGTCTAACTGACTAGTACTACAGCCCTGTTGGCCTTATTACTATCACCATCTGATGGTTTTCATTTACTTGACTGAATTTAAGTTTACATTAGTGTTTTCTTAGGGAAAAGATCTTTACTGGATTAAAAACCCTAAGCAAGGAAAAGATAAAAAGAAAATACAAAAGTTCTGAACTTATTACTGTTTGGAGAAAATTACTTGACTGAAGTTAAATATTTTGTTTTTTCAACTTTGGGCTGCATCCTTTTCCATTTCTGAGGTCTTCCTGGAATGGGATACAGTGGCGTGGAGTGGTTTGGAATAGGATTTGGTTTGGTTTGGAATGGGTCGGCCACCATTTCCTCCGCTTCGTTCTGGTGGTCCTCGTGGTAGATTGTCCGATGCTGCACTATCCTTGGATAGTGTCGGTCAGGAGCTCCATGAGGATCACCAGTTTTTCTGCTTTGGATGTGCAGGCGGCAAGTCTCCCTCGGACCTTAATAAGGCCCAGAAGGAGAGACATAATGTCCTCGTCATCGGAGGCTGTCGAGGGTCCCTGCTCTCGACTTTCAGGCTGCGGTGCTCGTCGCTGCTCCGGTCGTGAGGGGGGGCTTGGCGGGCCGCCACTGGCAACGTTTGCCCAAGACCTGCCGTCTACTCTGGCTGTCGGGGCTGGCTCACGCGCCTCTGGCGCCCTGCGTTGTGGGGCGCTGTTGGGCCTTGCTCTGCGCTGAAGGGCAGCCACGTACGCTACCCTTTTTGGGCATTCGCTGTAGTTAGCGGGGTGGGCGCCTCCGCAATTGCAGCACTTGGCGGGTAGTTCGCGGTCGGTCTTGGAGCAATCGGCCGTGGCGTGGGCTCCCTCGCACTTGACGCAGCGAGCGACGTGGGCGCAGTTCCTGGAGCCGTGACCAAAGTTTTGGCACCGGTGGCACTGGGTACCGTGCAGCAGGTGGTTGCTGCGGTACTTTGTCATGGATACCTTGCAGTAGCAAAGGTACCTGACTGTTGCCTTCAAGTGGCCCATGTTGGTCTTCTGGCTGAAGTGGACGAGGTAAAGGGGATACTCGGTGCCGGGCGTGGTCATCTCGACCACGACGTCGGCAGGGAAGCCTTGGGCCTCGAGGTCCTCGAGTATGGCCGCAGTGGGCATCTTCGGTAGCCCCCCGATGACGGATTTCTTGACTTTTTCGGCCTCTGTGGTGTAGGTGTGGAAGGGCTTTTCCTCACCTCTGAGCGCGGTTGTAAGTGCGCGGTGTGCCTCCACCGAGCTCACCATTACGCTGATGGAGCCTCCCCGGTTGTATCGGAAGTTGAAGGGGGCGGTGCCGATATGGCGTTTGATCTCGGTCGTGATCTGGTTGTGGGTCAAGCCATTGATGGTCATGACCACAGGCGGCACCCTGGTGCTTTTTCTGCCTGTTTCAACCGCCGCAGAGTTCTTGGAGGGTCTGCGGGTCGATGTTGGTGGTGTCGAGCATGGTCTTGGGGCAGGACGTTTGGATGGAGGAGGTGCGACCGAGGTGTCGTCCCCTACTTCCGGAAGGCATTCAAACTTGTTCCCTTGAACAAGCTTGAAGGTCGGTTTGGGTGGGGAATGCGGTCGCTTCGGCGCCGCAGTTCTCTGCCACTCTGCCTCCATGGGCACCGAAGCGGACGAGCTGGGTCCGGCTGGCGGGGAGGTTGAATCGTCGTACGTAAACTCGTGCCTAGAGGTACTTGGGAAGTATTTTATCCCTGTGGCTCCCTTCGGGAGGTCAATGATGGATGTAATGGGTGTGGCGGTTTTGGAGTTAGTGGTAAGCGTGATATACGCTTGCCTCCTTTTGGTATAGCCAGAAACTTTTTTTGAGATCATGGCTCCGGGAAGGGTAATGGGTTGGATGGGATGGGGGGGCCGTGTGGAGGGCCGTAGCAACTGACTGGTCGAGAATCTGAAAGAAACTCGAAATTGGAGGGGTTAGTGTTGCCTTGAGAAAGGCAATTTTTGCGAAAGAGCTGCGGCAGGTCTGGTTGCCGGCAGCGATAAACCTCGCGCACACCTCTGGTACGCGTAAGCCTCACTCTGCCAACGCACAGTTCCTCCTTACGACCTCGTGAGTTTACTGTATTGGCAGACCCAGGTCTGCTAATTCAGTAAAAACACTTATCGTGAAGTATTCGACTTCTTCCGGTCTCGTCTGTGAGCGTCTGCCGGGTACGACCGTCTCGCCTCGCGTCTCGGTCACGTCTCGTCTGCGTCTCATGACACATATTAATGAAATAAATGTTATTTGCGCACGCCGGGTTTGTACCCGCGACCTCTGGATTCGCTATCGAGCACCTTACCACTTGAACGCTGTTGGCTTAAGTTAGGTTAGGTTGAGTTAGGATAAGAAGGATATGCACAGTGCGATTAACACAGTCTAGCAAAACTTCGCAGTTTTATTTTCAATTGTATTTTTTTGTTTGAGTGATCAAATTTAGTTGTTTTTTAATACTGGTCTTCACGGCTGATGATGATCACGCATGGTGCCACATTTTCGGTGCTGATCATCCCAGTTAGCAGGATCCCAGATTCGTAGACACCTGCAGAATATCCGATCGAATCTTTCCTCTGACTCGATTGGTTGCCACTAGTTTATCGATATGTTTGGAGTCTCCAGTAGTACTGTATCAAAATATATCAAGCCTTTGAAAATAACAGCTAGATACCGCCAACGTCTAACGTCATTGACGAAAATTTGCGCCAACAGTTCGATATCATTATTTAAAATATCAGTAGCTACATACGAATATTATTTGACACAATACAGTCTCCACATTCTCGTCTTATAAAGTACCTATTGTTTTAGCTCTAGCGCCAAATAAACAAAAAATTGTAAGAGTGTATACTTTGTGAACGATATTATACGTAAATTGAAATTGTCTTTTTGTTATATACCTTCTTTCTTTGTGGATTTTCCTATCCGAAGCGGACGATACGCAGCGCCTAGCATCAAGTGAATTTACCAATGGCAAGTAATATATAGGTTTGTTATGTCGGCGTTATTTTCAACGGTTATTCATTTATTTATCTACAAACCAACGGACTAAAGTCTAAATACAACGCGAAATAAAAAAAAAAAACAGAGAAAGAACAGCACATACATAGAAGTATATGAAGTAATGACAAAAATAAGACAAAATATACTAAAAAAAGAATATTCAAATCAAAGCTAAGGTCAAGTCAAAGTTTTGGTAGGGTCGTAAAGAATGACAAAAATCCCCTGCTACCGAAAATTTCAATACCATGTCTTGAGTTGACAAGTCTCGACATTCTGGACATATATCCGAAAATGATATCCGTAATTAGTAGAGTGATGATTGAGGAACAGCAATTCATTGTTATGTTCAACAGTTGACCATTGCCAACGACAACGGCGGTAGCGTTGTTTAGAATTTTCGTCAACGCACAGTACTAACCTTCAAGTACTGCAAACCATGCTTTGAACAGGTTATATCGACTCATTTCTAGATGCCGCTACCAACTAGTCAATTATTGCGTATTTCGTCATCGTTCAAACAAAATTTTCTCAATAATCTGTTACACTGCGGCTTGCCATATTCTCTGCGCAGGGGGGTACGCCGCTACCCAATTTTTAAGGCTGTTGTCGGGTTGTTTCGAGAAATCTGATATTTTTTAGGTGCCTCTATGTTCATGATGATTATCGAAGACAGCGTCAGCTTAGACTGTTTCATCTTCCTGGCTGTAGAAACTGTTTGTGGGAAGGAGTATATTGTTGTAAAATAGAATCAACTCTGAAATCGATAAAATTTATTTTACTTTAGTAAGAGAGGGTTCAATATCCTATTTGATTTTTTTTAAATCTCTCTTTTAATTAAAGAAAGATCTTCAGCGTTGCCCGCGGTGCTTTTTAAAAATTAAATACCGCGCAAGAATCCCAATTGCTCCCAACCTTAGAGTATACAAGAGGTAGCCCAAGCCAAAGCCAGTGAAGTCAGTTTTGGACTTGTTTTTGATGATTTTAACATGACTCGGCGCAAATGGGCGTGGCTAAGACTAAGGCTACGGTATTTATACATCCATTCATATCACATATCGACATAATGTTTTTGTATATTCGTATAGCCACTTTTTCACAGTATTTTTATCAACAAAAATATAGCATCTAACCTAAAAAACCGTTTAGTTGTGTCAAGTTTAGTGGCATAATAAAAAATGTGGGCGGAGTCCTGCCGTTAACCAGCGAAAATAACCAGCATAAGAACATTACGATAGTATATAGAAGCCGTCCAAGAAATTTGTTGTCTCTTTCTCTCTCATGGTGTACGATGTAAAAACACGGAAACAGTGATTTATTACAATTTCGGATGGGTTGGGTAAAACAAATTAGCTATCCCTCCATATATTGTTCCTTCAAGCTCCCAACCGTCTGCAGCCAGTGGGACTATGTCATCCCCGAGTGGGGTATGTTGTGAGGCTGATGGTATTGGGAAGAAGATGGAGAACAGGATAGTAAGAGAGTACTTAGTTATTCATATCTGGTCACTAAACACGTCTAAAACCATTTCAAGAAACGTTTCGATTCTGAATGGATGTCTTTCACCAGGGCGATACTGAGAGTATCTACCACTGTGGGACGTGCCGCAAATATATATTTTATTTCATTTTGATTAAGTGTCTTAAAAAGAGGAAGGTTGGAAAGTACTTGGATATTCAGATTTGGTCACCAAACACAGCTAAAGCCATCCAATCAACTTCACGATTTGGAATGTTAGTTTTTTACCAGGGCGATACTCAGTGTATCTTCCACTCCAGAACGTGCCGTAAATAAACTATATATTATTTCATTTTGATTTAGCGTGAAATGACACATATTGATTAAATTAAATTGATTAGCGAACGCCGGGATTGAACCCGCGACCTGTGGAGTCGAGCGCCTCGAACAGGGAGGCCGTCAATATTGAAATCTAAATAATTTTGATAATTTTCCTTACCTAGGTTTAAAAGGAAAGGACGATTATGAAACCAGTCATCTGAAAACAACAGGGTGGAGTAAAATACATTCTGTGCAACTGCCAATGTCTTAAAGCTCCACCGTAATAGGTCAAATACAAAATTATGAAACCATAAAAACGTCCATAAATAAATAAAAAAAACAGAATTATATTGTTATTTACGTCGAAACCAATAAAATGTTGTTGACTACACGAAATATTTGATAACTCGTGGAAATGTTATAACTTCTTTAACGGTTTCGTTAGGAAGCTGCCTCGAAAGAGATGAAACGTATCTGATTTCAAAATCTTAACATATTCAGTAATGGTTCTCTATCTAGAATGGCCACATAATTACAGAGGGTATGTTGTTTAATTAACAATGAAAAATATTAAACGGAGGATGCTATCACCTACGGAGTGGTGGATAAATAAATACAAGTTATTCACTGCACGCCAGGCTTGAACTTACGACCTTTGCATTCGTAGTCGAGCCTCTTACCACTCGACCATGGATGCAACGTTTGAATTCTGAAAGATGGTCTTTCACCAGAGCGATAGTTAAAGCATCTACCATTCTGGAACGTTGCGCAAATGAATTGTAGATTTTTTAAATTCAATAACATGTGAAATAATCTATTTCAATTAAATAAAAATCGATTTTGAACACTCGGTCACGGAGACCGTTTAAATCTCAGAACGAGAATGTATACGTAGAGAGAGCTAAATATATCTACCAAGCCTGTACAAATTTACGATAAATCCCTTCCTCCGGGGTTTTACGTCGTAAACCGTGAGGGAGAAAGAAACAAAACAAGTTCTCACATAAAATAGCACCATTTTACAATATGTAAGCATGTTTTCCGTCTCCCGCGTCTCCGGTGACTCCGCCCACTATGTTTTGTTATGCAACATAACAGGACATAAATCGACGGTTTTTTAGGTTATATCCTATATTTTAGTTGATAACAATACTGTGAAAAAGTGGTTACACAAACAAACAAATTATTATGTCGACATGTGCTATGAATGGATGTTTAAATACTCAAGCCCTAGCCCTAGCCACGCCCGAGTCAGAAATAAATCTACAATCCTGACTACGCAAGGTATCCCTCCTGGTAAATTATTGTTCTGAGGTCTAAATGGTATCATTGCAGATTGTTTCTCTTGTGGGATCCTCGCGATCTTTTTTGACGTTTCAAGTCATGTTTTGATGTAAGTGTAAATATTATTAGTTTGTGTATTTAGGAAGCATGTTTACGAGGGACGGAAAGGCTGATAAGGATATTGAAAGAAGGGTGAATGCAGAATACTTTATTAATGGAGGACTAAACGCTGTTGCCGCAAATAAGAAATTGTCCAAAGAAGCGAAGCTAACAGTCCACAATGTAGTGCTTATACCAACCCTGATGTATGGCAGTGAGGCATGGAACTGGCAGAGGAAAGATGATATAAGACTGAATGCTGTGGAAATGTGATCCCTAAGATGTATGTGCGGTAAAACCATGTATGACCTTATTAAAAATGTGGATATTCGGAAAGAATGCAAGACTGATGTAAGCGTTATAAATAGGATCAAGAAAGGGAGGCTTAGATGGTTTGGGCATGTAGAGCGAATGAACGAAGAAAAGAGTGCGAAAAGAATATATGATGCGAAAGCAAATGGAAGAAGAAGTCGAGGACGCCCGAGGAAGACATGGCACGATCAAGTAAATCAAATGCTTTTAATCTGATCATATGAAGAGTCGGAATAATAGAAGGGTAAATACGATACGGTGTATAAATGTGAATGAAGCAAGGAGTGTGTACCAAGACAGAGTTGTATGGCGGTCCGTCATCTCTGCCTACCCCTGCGGGGAAACGGCGTGATGGTTATTTAGTCTGTGAATAGTACTGCATTTCTGATATTTATAATATCTTATAGATCGTATTTGTGACGGGCAAACACGACCACAACTCCATGTAGAATAAAGCCACGTCTATCGAGAGCTTTCGTGGGTTGCGCTTATATCACAATGTTGTCTCTGTCAAGCTTACAGAGTTCACTGTTTTATCTCCGAGGTTGACATCCAATCTTGGCTGCAGTTGCCAGTTGGCTAAGTGCACCCATCTAAAACTTAGATAAG
This sequence comes from Drusus annulatus, assembly GCA_022651775.1. Classification (NCBI taxonomy): domain Eukaryota; kingdom Metazoa; phylum Arthropoda; class Insecta; order Trichoptera; family Limnephilidae; genus Drusus; species Drusus annulatus. The sequence goes on along the minus strand of JAGWCC010000912.1, from coordinate 23,492 downwards.
TATGGTGACTGGTGACGTGCTTTCATCCTGCTTTACATATAAGTTTAAGGGTTGTACAAAACCACCTAACTCCCACATTAGTCTATATATATTTACACACTACCGTATTTATATATATATATATATATATATATATATATATATATATATATATATATGTTTATTTTATGTATTTATTTACGCCCGTTAAAGGCTTTTACACAAATATTACCATTTTTTTTTTAAAGAATAAACTTATAAGCAGTGCAAAAAATATTGTAAATAAAATGTAATATTGAATAATAGGTACACAAATATTGTAAATGAAAAGAACAAATAATGTTGAATAAATAAGAAGTTAGAAAATATTGTAAAAAAAAAAAAAGAATATAATAAATTGAATAACAGGTTTAGAGTTAAATAGTTTCAATAATTAGTTTAGCTCTAACCTTGGAGAAACAATGTTTGGAGAGAGAGCTAATTATTTTTACCCAACCGATACAAACTTGTGATAAATCACTTTCTCCGATTTTTTACGTCGTACACCATGAGAGAGAAGGAAACAACAAATATTATACTCCGCTTCTATGTACTGTCATAATGATCTTGGGCTCCTGGGTCACCGCGGGACTCCACCCACATTTCTTATTATGCCACTAAACTTGACACAACTAAACGGTTTTTTATGTTAGATGCTATATTTTTGTTGATATCAATACTGTGAAAAGTGGTTATACGAATAAATAAATAAAAACATTATGTCGATATGTGCTATGAATGGATGTATAAATACCCTTGCCTTAGTCTTAGCCACGCCCAAGTCCGCCGAGTCCCGTAAAAATCTTCTAACAGAAAAAAACTGTACTAAGGTACTAATTATAGCACACTATCATATATATCTATCTATCACAATATTGACGTGCTAAATATATCAACGACATGGGAGTATTTGTTTCCCAGATATTGAATTCGTCGCATAGGCGTGTTAAATTGTGTGGTTGGAGCAGAATTGTTACAATAGTATGGTAGGTACTGCCTTGTGACCGTCCTGCCAGGAACATGAAATGCAATTAAGTATAATAGTTCAGGGCTGTCAATTATCGAATTTATAATTTTATATAAGCAAGTCAAGTCGTTAATTATTCTACGTTCAGACAATTTTAATAAATCGAGGTGACAAAGAAGATAATTTTAATTGATGCGTTCCCTTAAAATGCCCATTCTAAATTCAAGTTAATAAATCTTAAGAATTTATTTTGAACTCTTTCTATTGTAAGGGAATGAATAGCATAACTTGGTCCCCAGTATTATTATACCATACTATATACACCATCTAGGTGTTAAATGTGATTGGGTAGAACTTTGTTTATCATTACAAAGGTGGCAGCCAAATCGTAGGAAAAAAAATGAAATATAATATCAATAATTGCCAATGAGATCGATTAAAACTGACGGTTGCTAATAAGGTCCCAATAGCTGAATTGGTTGAAGCGTTACTCCCGGATAGAGTAGAGGATCCGAGTTGGAGTCTCGGTTGTGACCATTGTCTTTTTGTTTTCTGGCTTTTTCTGTATCATATTTGTGTTCTTGATTATTGATATTATGTAAAAAAAAAATAAAAATAAGCATGAATACTTTAAAGTTAATTCTAATTTCATTATAATATATATATTTTTTAAATGAACACCGCACAAGAGTCCCAACTGCTGTCAACAGTTTGGAGCTAGTGAGACTATGGCATCTGCGAATGGGGTATGTTGTGTGGCTGAAGGTTGTGGGGAGGGAGATGACATGGGGAAGAGGAAGGTTGAGAAGTACCTGACTATTTAAATCTAATCACTAAACACGCGTAAAGCTATTTCAAGCAATTTCATGATTCGGAATGTTAATTTTTCACCAGGGCGATTCTTAGAGTATCTACCACTCTGGAACGTGTCGCTAATATACTGCATATTATTTTATATGAATTAAATGTGTTTTGAAATTTGTTAATTTAACGGAATTTATTTGCGCACGCCGGGTCCGAACCCGCGACCTCTGGGTTTGTAGTCGAGCGTCTTACCACTCGACCAAGGAGTGTTAATGGTAGATGGGTAATATGATACTCCGGAGTGATTCTCACATTTTTTTTTGGTTTCAGAATCGAAAATATTCTTGTAATTAGATTTTTTCACTATATCCTTCCTTTACCTACTTCTTTCACAATTACAACATTGTCAAAAAAATTCCAGAAAAACCGCAATTACAATGTACAACTCTATTATTGCTCCACATTTTTATTAATGTTCAATGATTCTTTTCTTGCGTAACGACAGATAACAAAACAGGTTTCAAATTCTCCAAAATAGAGCAATGAGAATTATACTTAGGCCAAGTAGATACTCAAAAGTAACTAAAATGTCACAGGAACTAAATTGGCTAGCAGTAAAAAAAATGCTAACATTAAACACATTGATGTTTTTACATAAAATGAAGAACAACTTGTTCCCAAAATATTTTTCTGACAAAATTATCTACAATGTTGATATTCACAAATATAATACAAAGGCATGCAAAGAAATTAGACTACCAGAAAAAAATAAAGCCAACACACAAAATAGCTTACTATATAAAGGGATGAAATCTTATAATGCGCTGCCGGAAACCATCAAAATTATGCCTATCAATAAATTCAAAATAGCCTATAAAAATTATTTAAAATGCATGTAAATCAAAATAGTAAGTAGTGTATAAGTTAAAATATTATAAAGTCAATAAGAAAATGAAATAATTAGCTACTTGTAAACTTGAATGTACAAAGTAACTAATATAAAATAAAATTAAAAAAACTTACCCCAAATTAAGGATTCCGCTGTCCCAGGCAGTTGGTACTCTTGTGCAGTAATATTGAGCCCCGCCTCAGGTTCTGAAACTCAATGTAATGTTGTTTTATTAGACGCGTTTCTTTTATTTTTCTTGTGTTCCTAGCTTATCCCAAAAAACATCACTTCCTGTGATACATAAAGCCCGTAAGCACCCATAACCTACAGATATGACCAGCTTCCCGGGTAGGTAAATAAAAACAGAGAGTTATATTGTTTTCGTGAATAACAGAAGTGGTTTGTTCTCTGTTTCGACGTCACTTTACCTTCTGCGGAGGCTTTAGAAAATCTGCTGACTAAGTTTTAAGGTTGTTCGTTGCCAATGATGTGGGAATAGTCATGGTTGGTCTTTCAGGGACTTTAAGGTCTTTGTCGTCTCAGGTACAAAATGAGACTTCATCTTAAAATCCATTCAGTTATTAATGTGTAAGAGTACATTATTTTTAATGTGGAAATTTCCAGTAGGATATTGCATAACTTTGGAGTAAGAATATACACGGAGAGGTACCTTTGCGAAATAGTGTAGTCAGTATTGTTGACTTTATACAGACTCGATAGAAAGAGACAAATATATGTCGGATAGCCTCTTAGTTACCGCCCTCATGAAATTCGGATATTTTTAATAAACATATTTGAACACATTAAACAAAACAATATCAATACACTATTAAAATGTTTCATAAAGTCAAAATTATCACACAAACATTAATAAAAGAAGGTTAGGCTAAATAATGATGGAAGATTTTTGTTTGATTTTATGTCTTTAAACCATTAAAAATGTGAATATTTTATATTATCGAAGGCAGCAAACACTTTGTAGCTTGACATTATAATTTTAAATAAAAAATAATTTTGTTTTAAGCCACTTTATTTATACACATATAACAATTAGACCGGTTTCGGTTAGACCTAACCTTCATCAGGAACGTATAAGTATAAACTGGACAAAACAAGACTAACAGTTTATACTTATACGTTCCTGATGAAGGTTAAGTCTAACCGAAACCGGTCGAATTGTTAAATGTGTATAAATAAAGTGGCTTAAAACAAAATTATTTTTTATTTGAATATTTTATAGTCCGGTCAAAACTATTTAAAACTGTTGAAATACCTCTGAAAAGTGATGTTTATTAATCTTTGTTTGGTCTTATTTGAACATTGACGCATAGCACATATCACCATCATGTTCGATTTATTTGTAAAATCACTGCAAGTTTTTTAATCAACACAAATATTGGAAATAATCTCAAAATCCGTTGACGTAATTTATGCGACTCGATGATGTGAAGTTAGCAAGAACGGAGAGCAATCTTACATACGTAGAAGTGCTGAAATATTATGTGAAGACTTTTCTTGACTCTTTCTCTCTCATGGTACACGACGTGAAAACCCGGAAAAAGTAATTTATCGCGAATTTGTATTGGTTGGGTGAAAATATTTAGCTCTCTCCATATATATTCTTACTCCAAGTGCAAAACCAATTAAGTATTCTTATAAGCTAAAAGGAAACAAAGAACAGAGAAAGAGGAACGTAGAGAAGAATACTCTTATGGGGATCGATAAACTAGATCTGCCATATACGCCTTATTGCCAGATTTATAGTGACGCCACCAAATGCAGGATAAATGTACTACTTCAATTTGTATGGAAAAAATGAACTCCGTTTGCTGACGGCACCAAACGTAGTTGCGATGCCACGGACGGCACATGTCGTCGAATTCAGAGAAGCAATGCCCTGTACGGCTGACGCCAGTGAAACTGACCCGACTGCACTAAACCATTGATTTCACGGTAGGGGTTAAAGGCGTCACCCCGCTTCTTATATGTTAATTCAGTCGATAAATACACTCTTCGTCAAATAGACGCGTTGTCATTTCGCTATCGCAGACTTTTGCATGTTTCACGCAGTGACGTACGGTTTATCCAAAGTATTTTCACAGTCAGTGAATCATTTAGTAGGAATCACGACTCACCGATAAATCTTGCACGCTTTAGCTAGTTGGATTTTATAAGTGAACATTGCTAAAACCCTTTAAATTATGGATTTTGCCTTTTGAAAGGTTAAACGCGGTTCATTACTGGAGCGATACTGACAGCATCTTCCGATCTAGGGCCCTAGCACGAAACATCGAGGAATCGCTCCCGAGCCTGACGAACAAATGACAACTCACGTCAAATAAACACGTTTAATGAAAATTAAATAATAAATAATAGCATTGTATAAGACCACAGATTTTATTCTAATTTTTACGACCGTCCGGTTTCACTTAGCCTAAGCATTATCAGGGTACAACCTCAGAGCAAGAATATATATGGAGAGAGAGCTACATATTTTTACCCAACCCATACAAATTTACGATAAATCACTTTCTCCTGGTGAGAACCGTGAGTGAGAGATACAAGACAAGTTCTCACATAATATAGCACCACCATTTGGTATGTGAGTATGTTTTCCGTCTCCCCCGTCTCCGGCGTCTCCGCCCACTACGTTTTGTTAAGCGACATAACAGGACGTAACTCAACGGTTTTTTAGGTTATATCCTATATTTTTGTGTGTTGTTTTTATATTTATTTATTTATTAACTTTTTGTTTCTAACATTATTTTTAATACTGTGAAAAAGTGGCCATTCAAATAAAAATAAACATTATGTCGACATGTGCTATGAATGGATATATAAATACTCTAGCCCTAGTCCTTGCCACGCCTGAGTCAGGCAAAAATCATCAATACTGACTACAGAAGCTCCTGTATGTTATTACTCTGAGGATACAAAATTAAACTAAACAAAAATACATAGTGTGTGGTTATATAAACATGTTTACTTTAGTCGATGCGAATTGTTATTTCTTCGTTGGCGATCTGCAGTCGGGATAATTAAACTACATTTTTTTACTGTAAAATTGTAGCCTACCGGTTTCGCTAATATCTTTATACACCTTCATCACGGCAGTGGGTATTTTTTTTATAGCGAATACCGCACAAAAGTCCCACTGCTCCCAACCGTCTAGAGCCAGTGAGATTATGGCATCCCCAATTGATGTTGTGAGGCTGAAGGTAGTGAGAAGGGAAAGGAAATGGGTAAGAGGAAAGTTAAGAAGTACCTGGCTATTCAGAACTGGTCACCAAACACGGCTAAAGCCATTTCAATTCTGAATGGTGATCTTTCACCAGGGCGGTACTTAGAGTATCGACCACTCTGGAAAGTGCCGCAAATATACTCTTTTATTATTTTACACTTATTAAATTTGAAATGACACATATTTATAAAATGAAAGTTATTGGCGCACGCCAGGTTTGAACCCGCGACCTTTGGATTCGAAGTCGAAAGTATGAACACTCGACTATGGAGGTCGTCATAATGTGTATTTCAAAAACTGCATTATAGACGGCATAATAATAATAATAAAATTTTATTCCAGAAGGTGCAATACAATACCTTCCATAATTGATAATAATACATAATAATAATAATAAAATAAAAGTTGTAATACACACAATAAAAAATAAAAAAACATAAATTCGTAAGAAAAAAAAAGTATGATCGTTTGATAGAGTAGGAGAGCTTATCGGTGTCGCGAGGCTCATCTAGCTTATTATTTTCCTTTGTTTCTCCGCCTCCACTAAAGGTTTTATTTGCTTTAATGGTTCGCCTGCGGCGCACGCGTCCCAGCACGCTCCGGAGCCGCATTCCGCGCGTAAGAGAAAAAGTAACGGCGCTCCTGCAAACAGTTGAAACAGTTGTAAAACACGGCGGCTTTAATGGGTCAAGTCCCTCGGCTTGCGGACGAGTGGGGACCGGAGGGTTATCGGTCCGGGATAATGGCGCATAAGTCGGATTAGAGTGGATTGTTTTTAATTGATATGAAGCGTGGAAAATGTGATTAAAAAATATCTGAGCGAGCGGTGAAAAGTCCCGACTTTTAGTAAAATTTTCGAATGACTACGGAATGTTACAAAGGCTTCGCTATATCTGTTTGTTCATGTAGAAATGTTACTCTGTTATTCAATATACTCGTATAACTATTTGAAATAATAATAATAAATAAACTTTTATAGCGCCCCTTTCGTGGGAAAATAACCTAAAGGGCGCTTAAATAGTTGCTCAATAGTCATAAGGTACATGGCCTGTTCAAAAGAAAAGGTGAATTTTGAATTTTTGCGGGCTGTGTACATTCGATTATCGATTTTTTTTATTGTTATGTTGGTACACATATGTTAATCATATGTTAGCATTATCAGTCATTTTGGATTAGTGGTTTATTTTTGACAACTGGAAAGGTTAGTCACGTTTTTGTGTGTTCTTCGATTTTTACTTTTGAAAAAAATGGACCAAAGAATAAAATCCATGATATGTTTTTCCACAACTCCAGGACGCTCATCGTCATTAACATCTTCTCGGCCTTCTGTAAAGCGCTTGTACCACTTATAAACACTTTTTTGAGACAAAGTAGACTCGCCGAATGCCACAGTCCATTGATCCTTTTTTTTTTTAAGTAAAAAATCGAAGAACACACAAAAACGTGACTAACCTTTCCAGTTGTCAAAAACAAACCACTAATCCAAAATTGCTGATAATGCTAACTTATGATAAACATATGTGTAACAACAATAAAAAATATCGATAATCGAATGTACACAGCCCGCGAAAATTCAAAATTCACCTTTTCTTTTGAACAGGCCTCGTATAATTATTTGCAATAATAATAATAAATGGATAACTTTTATAGCGCCGTTTTCGTAAGAAAATAACCTAAAGGGTGCTTAAATAGTTGCTCAATAGTCATAAGGTATATATAATGGTTAGGTTAGGTTAAGTTAAGTTTGAAACACATTTTTTTTCGGATAATTGCGTTAGGTTAGGTTTAGTTAAGTATGATAGACCTTAAAAAATGGTTTTCGTATTTTTGCGTTAGGTTAGGTTAGGTTTAGTTAAGTGTGATTCGGATGATTGCGTTAGGTAAGGTTAGTTTTGATAGACCTTAAAAGATGGTTTTGATGATTGCGTTAAAAAATAAGTAAATTTGACTGTTATAACACGAAAAAAAGCTTGTAAAATAAGTAAAAATATATTTGGTACCAAATAGAAATCAATAAATAAACAAAAACAAGGTAAATACAAGTCCCAAAACAAGCTGTACAGGTAAATGAAAAATAAACAAATTGAAACCTGTGTGTGGTTTCAGGATAGGATAAAACGCAACTTTAAACTAAACATAAAGCACAACGAATCATCAATATACCGAAAAATAAAAAAAATATAAAGAAACATCAAAAATTACCCGTTGATTGATTGGAATCCCTGCAGGCCGCTGATTGGCTGCCGGCTGAATTGGCCACTGATTGGCGGCCCAATTACTAGCCCCCGTCGGCTCTGCGGGTCTGCACGTCCCCCGCGACGGCGGGGCGGCTTTTCAAGGCTTAAAAAAGTGTCGTTGTGGCCTTGGAGTAAGAATATATATTTATTTATTTATTTATATACGCCCTCATGGGCTTTTACATAACATAGGCATAAAATAAAATAACAGTGACATAAAAAATAACAATGACATAAAAAATAACAATGCGCCCAAAAAAAATTGATGCGACGATTTGATTACGCCCAAGAAAATTAACACTAGTATTTTAGAAAGAGGTATGTTATTATAGCCTTCTTGTAACTAGATTCAGTGCAGTTGAATATATCTACTATTTCAGCGATAGAATTACTCACTGCATGCAATCTAGGTACAAGCGAGTATTTAAATGACTCAGTCCTGATATTGTTGTTACATTTAAAAAGAATTTTGGATCGAGTGGATCTGTTAGGTACATAGAAGGTAATTAAGCTAAGTAAATCAGGGCTGTCTATAATACCATTAACAATTTTAAAAATAAAAGTCAAGTCGGAAACAAGCCTCCTGTCTGAAAGTTTTCGTAATTTTAATTCTTTCATTAAATAATTATAATTTATGGTTTCAATAGGTAGACCGAGTTTATAGTTGATGTATCTTAGAAATTTATGTTGCAATTTTTCAATGGAATCAGAGTGGATTTTAAAGTGAGGGGACCAGACAGAAGAATTATATTCGACTTGACTTCGAACTAGTGAAGAGAGAGAGCTGAATATTTTTACCCAACCAATACAAACTTGCGACAAATCACTTTCTCCGGGTTTTTACGTCGTATACCATGAGGGAGAAAGAGACAAGAAAAGTCTTCACATAATATTGCAGCACTTCTAAGTATGTAAGAATGTCCGCGCTAACTTCACACCATCGAGTCGCATAACTTACGTCAACGGATTTTGAGGTTATTTCCTATATTTGTGTTGATTAAAAACCTTGCAGTGGTTATAGAAACATGATGGTGATATGTGCTATGCGTGAATGTTCAAATAAGACCAAACGAAGATTATAAAACAACACTTTTCAGAGGTGTTTCAACAGTTTTAAATATTTTCGACCGAGCTTTAGAATTTTCACATTTTTAATGATATAAATACATAAAATCAACAAAAAGCTTCCATCATTTTTTAGGCAAACTTTCTGTAACTAGTGTTTGTGTGATATTTTGACTTCATAAGTAATTTTAATGGTGTATTGATTTTGTTTTGTTTAATGCGTCAAAAATGTTTATTAAAAAGGTCCGAATTCCATGTTGACGGTAACTAATAGGCTATCTAACATCTTTTAACATATCTTTCTCTCTTTCTGTCGAGTCAGTATAAAGTCAACCGACCTGACTACATTGTTTCACAAAGGTACCTCTCCGTATATTCTTACTCCAAGCGGCTGGGCAAGGCTTAAAAAAGTATTGTTGTGTCCGAAATGTAAAATTTGATGAGAAAGATTCGTTGGCGTTAAATAAATATAACCTAACCTCTCTATATCGGGAAGTGAGGTGTCATTAGAGGCGTGCCCTCCATATAGGCATATAAGCACTGCCTACCCTGCCGTACTCGCATAAAAATATGAATTATATTGGATTAAGTAATGTGAAATATTACAAAAAATAATTCTACTTAAAAGAAGAAAGGGAAATTTAAAAAATGTATCTCTAGGGTGTACATGATTAATTGTTGCGATTGCCTATCATATTATATAGGTCGAACGGGCAGAGCCTTTCACACGAGGGTAAAGGAACATTTTTCAAACTGAGTTAATAGTAAAGGTGAATTGCCCAGCGTGGCCACTCACTTATTAGACAATGTGATGTTGAAATATTACATGTGTGCAATATAGGGAAAAAATAAAACGAATTTAATTTAAAATTAAAATTGTACCGGTCTGAAGATGCCCGTTTTAAGGTGAAACCGGTCAGGTCTTAGTAAAAAAAATAGTGGAATAAAGGTATTGGTATTATTACATCATTTGTCGTAACACATTTAATTCAGATATAATATTAAATAGTATATTTGCGGCGCGTTCTAGAATGGTAGATACTTTAAGTATCACCCTGGTGAAATACCACCATTCAGAATCGCAATGTTGCTTGAAATGGCTTTAGCTGTGTTTGTTGACCAGATCTAAATATCCAGGTACTTCCCAACCTTCCTCTTCCCAATTTATATTACTCTTTCCACTCTTTTAAACCTTAAAAGATACCCCTATTGGAGATGCCGTAGTCTCACTGGCTCCAGACGGTTGGGAGCAGTTGGGACTCTTGTGCGGTATTCACTTTAAAAAAATCAGAATCTAAAAGAAGTTTGAATGGCTTTATCCGTGTTTGGTGACCAGATCAGAAAAGTCAGGTATTTCTTAACATTTTTTCTTCTCCATCTCCTTACCTTCCGCATTCCTTTCAGCCTCATAATATACCTCAATTGGGGATGCCATAGTCCCACTGGCTCCGGACAGTTAGGACTCTTGTGCGTTATTCACATACAAAAAATAAGTTACAACAAAAAAACCCTAAATTCAGTTAAGTATCGTCAGTGTAGTAAAAAAACATCGCTAAACGCGTGAAATAATAAAATTTTATGACATGTTACGTATGTACAGTGAATTTTATTAATACCAATAAAAGCTTCAACCCTTCGGCACCGAAAAGGGTATTGCTCGAATTATTATTGTCGGGGAAAACAGAAATAAAAATTAATAATTTAAAAAAATGTCAGAAATCGAACACCTAATTTTCCGAATTGAAGTCGAATGCTTAGATAAATTCAATTTAGATGAAACGATTTAACTAACTAACTGAACATCACGCCGTTTCCCCACAGGGTTAGGCAGAAAGGACGGACCGCCATACAACTCTGTCTTGGCACACACTCACTTACTTCATTCACATTCATACATCGTTTCATACCTTGGGAAACAATGTACGGAGAGAAAGCTAATTATTTTTTACCCGACTGATACAAACTTGCGATAAATCACTTTCTCCGGGTTTGTACGTCGTACACCATAAGAGTGAAAAGATAACAAATATTATACTCCGCTTCTACGTACTGTCACAATCATCTTGGGCTCCTGGATCACCGTGGGACTCCGCCCACATTTTTCATTGTGCCACTAAACTTGACACAACTAAACGGTTTTTCAGGTTAGATGCTATATTTTTGTTCATATCAATACTGTGAAAAAGTGGTTATACGAATAAACAAAAACATGTCGATATGTGATCTGAATGGATGTATAAATACCCTAGCCTTGGTCTTGGCCATGCCCAGGTCCGCCGAGTCACGTAAAAATCATCAAAAACTGACTACACTGCCTTGGATTGATACCACTCTATATACTCTAAGTTTCATACATACTCTTCTGTTATTCTTACTTCACATGGCCCGATTCAAGTATTTGTTTCGCTTGATCGTGCCATGTCTTCCTCCCTGACTTCTTCTTCCATTCACTTTCGCATCATGTATTATTTTCACACTCTTTTCTTCGTTCATTCGCTCTACATGCCCAAACCCAATAAGCGTCCCTTTCTTGATTCTATTAATTACTTTTACATCAGCTTTGCATTCTTTCCGGATATCCACATTTTTAACACGGTCATACATGCTTTTATCGCATATACGTCTCAGGAATCTCATTTATACAGCATGTAGTCTACTTTCATCCTTCCTCTGCCAGTTCCATGCCCCACTGTCATAAATAGAGGTTGGTATAAGCACTCCGTTGTAGACTGCTAGCTTCGCTTCTTTGGACATTTTTTTATTTGCGTAAACAGCGTTCAGTCCTCCATTAATGAAGTTTCCTGTATTCAGTCTTCTACTTTCAATATCCTTGCAACTATTTATTATTGTCAATCAATCCTTTAAAGCCTACATCTCAGAGCAAGAATATATATGGAGAGAGAGCTAAATATTTTTACCTAGCCTATACAAATTTACGATAAATCATTTTCTCCGGATTCTTACGTCGTAAACCGTGAGAGATAAAGAGACAAGACAAAGTTGTCATATAATATTGCACCACTTTTAGGTATGTAAGCATGTTTTCCGTCTCCCGCGTCTCCGGCGACTCCGCCCACTACGTTTTGTTATGCGACGTAACAGGACATAACTCAACGGTTTTTAGGTTATATCCTATACTTTTACAACAAATACTGTGAAAAAGTGGTAATATAAATAAACGCTACATTATGTCGACATGAGCTATGAATGGATGTATAAATACCCTAGCCCTAGCCAAGTTCGAGTCTTGAAAACATCCACAATACTGACTACACAAGCACTCACTTCTGTATATTATTGCTCTGTGGCCTTCATTATGATTATAACACTCCTCCATAAAGTTAAAAAATAAATGAAGAAATATAAACTATCGCTGGAACCGAATTCAACTTGAGATATTGTTTCTAAAAAAAAAAATAAAATATTTTGAATGTTTGTAAAAAGATTACCTTCTCTCAGTTCTTGTGCTTTTTTTCTGTAAATTGAATCAATTTCTCAAAGACTCAGTCCCCTTGACAGAAATTTTTCCAAAACCTTTTATTCCGCGGAATTAATTTGACCATAAGCTCAGACTTACGTCGTTTTGTTGTTGCTAATTTGCCTAAAAGCTTAAAATAAGCTTATTATAATTGCTCGAATCTTTTGACCAGCTTTTGTGGGGATTGCATCTTGTATCACGTTTAATGGTGAACAAATTCTATTATATATTAAATTAATTGAAATTAAAAACTAACAAGGATCTATTGATGCGTAATATATTTGAATTTACAGATGTGCTTTTAAAAATCTAGCATCTTAACGAATAGAGATGCAGTAATTTGGTCAATAATAAACTATTTTCATGAATTTTCTTTTCCGCGAAGCTGACAATACCACTTAAGCTTGCGGTTGCTCGATATAATACTTGAATTATCGGAACTTTTCAAAGACAATGCATGTCAAAACCTTGAGAATAATTTTTCGCATACAGTTTTTCCCTTTGTATCCGTTCCAAATTGATCAGCCGCTTGTTCACTACAGCACAGCAACATCTGTCCTTTGGGTTAGGTTAGGTTGAAATACAACTTTGCTATCGTCGTTTTTTTCCGAAATTTGAGGTTTTATTGTAAAAAACTGGTTATATACATTTTTGATTTGTATTGTCCATCGCTGACCACTATTTTCTCCCATCTTTCGGGCAGCGCGCGAATCCCGCGTTGAGAAATCTGGTCATCTTTTGAAGCGATCCACGAATCGATCCAATTCTTTACTTCTTCATAATACCGAAGTGCTGGATAGCCAGGTCGAGTGCCATTGATCGAAACAAGTAATAATCAGAGAGCGACGTCCGCAGAATACGGCGGATGGGGTAGGATTTATCTGTCTTGATTTGACTTGTATGTCTTGACCGCTTTCGCAACATGGGGTCGAGCATTGTCATGCTGCAAAATCACTTTATCGTGTCTCTCCTTGTATTGCGGCCGTTTGTCTTCCAATGATCGGCTCAAACGCATTAATTACTATCGATAACGATCGTGAATGTTGTGATTGTTTCACTCGGTTTTAACAGGTCATAATATACTACGCCGAGCTGGTCCCACCATATATAGAGCAGGACCTTGGAGCCGTGAATATTCGGTTTGGCCGTTGACGTGGAAGCATGGCTGGGAAATCCCGTAGATTATCTGCGCGTGGGGTTATCGTAATGGACCCATTTTTCGTCCCGTCACAATGCGATACAGAAATCTAAAAATCTAAAATTTCAAGCAACTGTTCACAAGCAAACAAACGCCGTTCAACATCTCTCGGTTTCAACTCGTACGGCACCCAATTTTCTTGCTTTTGAATCGTTCCCATGGCTTTGAGGCCTTTTATAAATTGCTTGTTGAGTCACTCCCAATGATCGTGCCAATTTTTCATTTATTTCGACCCCTCCTTACCGCTAGAAGCTTTCCTTAGCCCTCTATAGAAAAACGACGGAAGTTGTACACCTAATAGTTTGTCAGTTTTCAAATAGTAAGGAAAAAACTTATTCAAAAAATAGCAATCGAAGTTATCTGGAAAATGTGTTAAAACATATTTAAATGATTCAATTTTTCAAAATACAAAATAATTTTCTATATCATTCCTTTGTTTGTAGTAATAAAACAATAGGGGATGTTAAAAATATTTAATTGCTTTTTTAATTATTTATTTTGTTCCGAATTTTTTTATCAAACAGTGTATGTAAAACCAACAATCAACATCATAACAATAAAGTTAATATTAACAATGATAACAGCTAAAATAATTTAATATTATATGTAATGATATTATAGTTAAAACTTTTTTATTATCTGTGTGCGTTCTGTTTTCATGTTTAATTTATGGTTTGTTTATGACATAATTATGTTTCCAGTGAAAAACTAATACATAGAATCGTGTCAAAGATCTCACCAAAGATAAACTATTCCCGCAACAACAATAAGTATACTAATGTCTAAATACGGAATAATTTATTTACTCAAACGTTTTTCTGAACAAATATATATAACTGAAAGGATATAACGGTCTAGGATAAAATAGTTTCTTTTTGATCATTAGTGCAGGAAATTTAGTACAAATTAATTTTAAATAATTTCCTTTGAGAGTAAGTAAGTGTGAACTTTTTAAATTCGGAACTGGTGTTAATTATTTTTTTGTTCATTACCTCCACACAGAAGGTCTTGAGGAAAATGAATTTCACTCAGGGCCTATGTCATCTTTGGGAATGCTGTGTGGAGGGTCTTTTCGAGGAAATGGAGGAGTTAACCTGGGTTTCGAAGAAGCCCATAATGTAGGAGGAAGAAAATACAGAGGCCGGTAAATCATTCCATAGTCGAGCTGTTGAACGCAGGAACGAGCCGTAGAAGCGACCCGTTCTCGTGTATCGAATGTCAACCATGTACAAATGTTAGGCGCGCGTTTGGCGAGTTTTCCGACTATGCACCGGTGGCGAAGGGTTCAATGACGCAAGTCCCTCGGAGCATCTTTCATTGAAATATCGGTAGAAAAAAGATAGAATTTCCAACTGTGACGTCTGTGTTTCAAATATTGAAATCTGTTTGTTAAGATCAAACGAACCGGCCATTTTCGCGGAGTCTACAGGGTCGCACAGAGTCTGGGGTTTTTCAGGTATTTTGGGGCTCTAGACCAAAGGTGGCTGCCAACTACAAATCTAAAACTAAAAAAAGATTTATTTACTTACATTAATGCAGCCGAATGGTCAACTTTGCCAGACTTCCACCCTTGAAGAAACATTATTTTAATTGGCCCATAAATCATAATGCGCCGAATGTGTTACGCAACAAACGCGTATTTGTAATTTGGGTTTGAAACAAAATATTCTTCACACCGATGACATTCTTTCTTCATTGCTTCACACAAATTGTTACACGATGATCATTTTTTTTCAGAAGTAATAATTTCACAAATGGACAAATTTAAAAGCGTTATTTCAATTTGACGGGTGTCTGTCGAGATAGGTATATGGCAACGAGATTTAAAAAAATAAGGAGTTTGCAAAAATAAAAATACAGTTAATATAACACTTTTCAATTATAAAAAGTAAAAAATAAAACAAGAAAAATTCTTTCTGTTTACCATAGTAAAATTTGCAAAGCAAATCGGAAATTCGTCAATTTGACGGATGCCGTAAACATAGTGTAAGAAATGTTTATAATAAAATTTCTTTTAGTGAATCATTTCCGTATACACGTCACATTAATGAAGATTTGGCAACCATTATTAAAAAATATATACATATTATTGCAAGAACCAACGGCAAAAATAATGACGTTTTGTGGTTGTTACTTTATTTAACAAATTAATTGAATTTCTTTTTAAAAGGGTGAGTTTAACAGCGTGTACGTGAGATGAAATCCGATCACCTGAAACTCATTGTGTAAACATAACCTAATTAGTGTTTGACAAAACTTGAAAACATGGTTTTTGTATTATTTTGTCGGTTTTCGAATAGGAAGGAAGGTTCTTATATGGAAAATTGAAATTAGTTGGCAAATATATCATTATTTAGGCTGAAACAAAAAACGTAGTTGAGCGGTTAAGTCGCTCGACTACGAATCCACAGGTCGTGGCTTCAAATTTATATTTTACTTTCACATATTTACCTTTATTTTTATGTGAATATCGCACAAATCTCAATTTCCCGGAGTCGTTGGGTCAATAAATAAAATTTAAATCAATGTCATCCAACACAGGCTTATGCCTAGTGGGATGGGCAATTTAAAAACTAATAAAAAATGTATGTTCAAATAAAATAATAAATAAATAAAAATAAATAAATGGCATCTCAATTTGGGGTATGTAGCGTGTTGTAAAGGTAGTGGGGAGGGAAAGAGATGAAGAAGAGGATGGATAGGATGTATTACTATTCAGATCTGGTCACTAATTACGTCTTAAGTCATGTCAAGAAACATTTAGATTCTCAATGGTTGTCTTTCACTAGGGCGATTCCGAAAGTATTAATCTCTCTAGAACGTGCCGCAAAGAGTACATTTTTTTTATATTTATAACATATGAAATCACACAGAATTCGAGTTAGTTTAGCAGGTCGCCGTCGTGGGAGGTTTCGGAGATTTTTATATCTTTCTAATTTATTTGCGCACGCCGAGTTTCGAACCCGCGACTTCCGAGTTCGTAGTCGAGCGTATTGACCGCTCGACCACGGAGACCGTCAAATTTGAAGAGTCGATAAACTTAAAAAAATATATTTCTAGTTTTCACCCTTTGACACGTTCATTGCTGACACCGCACGTGGCGCGTCGACAGTCGTGTGACCGGTATGCACACAACGCGCCACGCGCGTTAGGCCGCCTCTTCGCTTTGAACCGATCTAAAACAGACGCAACCGTGTGGTTTTGAGTCGTTCCACAGGGCACAGGGAAACCCGACACTGTTCGTCAGTTTTAATTGATCCGTTATTCATATGGCATTAATATGTACGAATTTTAGTTAGCAATGAACGTCAACCTTTATCGTGGAAACGTAACTCGTATGTTACACTAACTTTGATATCTTTAAATATTTAAAAAAAATATATATTTTAACATTTTACGTAATGACAACACCTAAAAATCTATTCTTTATCGTCTTGTCAATTCCTGACACCTACGTGAGTTCGGAAAAATGTAGCTTTTATTTCTACCTTTATCCTTATCTTATGTTTTTTTACCTTGCCCAGATAAGGGTTAAGGGCTTTCTTGGCCATCACTTTAACACGAAGAAAAGGGGAAGGCGAATTTGTATTTTGGTATTATTGAAATGGGCTAATTTCGTAATAATATGAAATATTGAAGTCGAGTCCAGAGTTAGGCGGGATGGAATGTTAATTGAAGCAAAAGCAATTTATTTGATGAGAAAATTTACATTAAAATGCACTAATTATAATCAAAAATGTTTTTAAAGCATTCCATTCATTACTGTAAGTTTTATTAAAAACCAACGAAATACAAACAGAAACTGAAAAACCGTTCAACAATATTATTAAGTAACTTAAAAAAAATGTTTCACTTTTAGAGCGTTCTGTAAGCAAACAATTGCAAGTTGACTAAGTTGCTTTGTAAAAATAATGATTTTCTCTATTTTCACTTTGACGGTCTCGGTGGTCGAATGGTAAGGGCGCTTGACTACGAATCCAGAGGTCACGGGTTCATCAAATCCTGGCGTGCGCGAATATGTAATATTTCACATTTAATTCATTTTAAATAATATGTAGTATATTTGCGGCACGTTCCGGAATGGTAGACACTCGTAGTATCGCCCTGGTGAAAGACCAGTCAGAATCGAAACATTGCTTGAAATGGCCTTTGCAGTGTTTGGTGACCACATCTGGATAAGCAGGTACTTCTCAACCTTTCTCTTCCCCATCTACTTCCCTTCCCCAGTAGCTTCAACCGCATACCCCGGTTGGGGATGCCACAGTCTCACTGGCTCCAGACGGTTGGGAGCAGTCGAGACTCTTGTGCAGTATTAACTAAAAATAAAAATAAAAGTATTTCAGCAGACATTATTTATGCACTACTCCTGCATACCTTCCGGAATAAAACTTTATTATTATTATTCTAAGTTACGTACGTGACCAGATCTAAGTAGCCTGGAACATCTAAACCTTCCTCTTACTTTCCCCATCTCCTTCCCCTCCCTACTTCATCCAGCCTCACAACATACCCCAATTAGGGATGCCTAATCCCACTGGATCCCTTGAACCGGGTCATGTGAAGACTCAGAATAACAGAAGAGTATGTATAAGACGATACAGGAATGTGAATGAAACGAGAAGTGTGTGCCAAGACAGAGTTGTATGGCGGTTCGTCCTCTCTGCCTACCCCTGCTGAGAAACGGCGTGGCGGTTAGTTAGTTAGACTCATCAGAGTTTTCAATTTAATTTTTACATCATTTTTTATCCGTTTGGACTAAAATTCGAGGCGTAAACAGCTCCGTATCATTGCCACGCGTTGTGACCGCTTTGAAAAAACTACTTCTTTTGGCAACAGTTCCTACTTCATTCATTGTTCATTGAACAAATACTTCAATTGAAGTTGGTAGTTCATTTTAGTGTTCATGTAGCAGTAGTACAGTTGTGAAGGTGAACTTCAAAGCCTATAAAGAAGTACTTCATTACAAGTACTTCAATTGAAGTCCGATTACTGAAAACTAGAAGGCAATTAACTGAGTTGATATGTTTACATAAAATAATTCACGGTCATCTCGACACTGCAATATGTCTTAGCGCATAATTAATGTACCCAATGCTCATTGTTTAAGACGCCATAGTACATTCCACCTGAATACATTCAGAAACAATATTGCCTACTTTAGCCCTCTATCGCAAATGTGCCGACTATATAATCTAATAGAGTGTGCTGATGTAGACATTTTTGTTGATGGTCTGTACGGTTTCAGACGGAATGTCATGTTATTGCTTAAAAGGGGGGTAGAGTAATTCCCTAAGTATATTTTGTATGTATCTAGTAGTAATAAGTACAAAAACAACATTTTTTAAAAAATTTAATGTATCTTGTCTATTTGTATTGTATTTAACAATGATTGTACACTAACTGGTTTTTTTTTATAACTGGATTTTTTCACGTAAGTGATAACATCTGTTAAAACCCAGTATAAATAAATAAATAAATTACAAAGTACTCCGATCTAAACGAACGTGATTTTTATTTTGGCGAGGAACCGGTTCCAGTTCTTTTCACTTTCAAAGCCCTACCGACTAGTACGTGTTTTTTTTTTGGCGAGAAACCAGTTCCAGTTCCTTTCGTTTTCAAATCCCTACCGACTAGTACGTGTTCCAAAAAGAACTGAACAAATAACCGGATAAACTCAATTTTTTTTTGCGAGTTCGACTTCAATTGAACTGTTCCCTGCGAAGGGTACATTTAAAAGAGCTAGCAATTCGTGAAGCATTCACAAAACATTGAAGTTTTTCCCAACGCTAATTGCCACGACGAAATCTGCATAATTAACAGATTTTTATCGTCATATGAACTTGTCCTTATTTGATTGTCACCTCTACAAAATAATGCACCTGTTATCAAGTGAACATTATTAACCTGTAGCTCTGTATCAAACTTTTAAAAGCTTTTACCACGAGTGCCCGTCTTTCTATGGGTGATCTCCTGGAACTGATTCGAAGTTCGCGGAACAAATTAATTATATAATAATAATATTTGGATAATTTAGTGAACCGAAGCAATGTTGTTCCCAGAACGATGGGTTCGTATGTTGGATGGTGTATTTTGGCTGTTTTCCTGTAGATCTTAATGTATCTTATGGTTTCCCTGCGCGAGAGCACTTAGAAGTTTGTAGAAACAATTTCCAAAATCTGGGAGAGATGTATTTTGGATTTATTTAATATTCCACGTGCCGAAACTAGAAGTCGAAGTTAGTAGATAGGTACATGGGAAAAGAATTTTACAAAATTGATATTTTCCGATGTTCACTGTTGTGTTTATCGCTAACACCGCGAAACTCCTTTTTTATACATACACATTTTAGACATTTTAAATAAAACCGAACGATTCAATAATACAAAAAATCTTAGACAAAAATGCACATTACCAATCCCGATATGTAAAAAAACAATAGGCCAGCAAAGTTATAAATATCTAGGAATAAAATTCTTTTAATAGTTTACCAGAAAAAAATAAGATTAATTAATGATGATCTTAAGAAATTCAAAACACAATTAAAAAACTACACTGAAAACTTAAAATAAATATCTTTTGAAAAATCATTACAGCAAATTATTAGTAACTAAATAAATAACACCCCCTCATACACACAAGCATTGCTTTTTTATGAGGGTAACTTATAATTTATAATGAAATGTTTAGATTTAAAAATATATATATATTGATATAACACTTGTATAAAACTATTATGTATAAAAAAAAAGAAAAAAAAAAAAATATATATGTATATAATTTTTTTTTATATGAATGTTCGCACTAGAGTCTCAACTGCTACCAACTGTCAAAAGCCACTGAGACTATGGCATCCCCAAATATGGTATGTTGTGAGGCTGAAGGTAGTGAGGATGGGAAGGAGATTGGAAAGTACCTGGCTATTCAGATCTGGTCACCAAACACGGCTAAAGCCATTTCAAGCAACGTTTCGATTCTGAATGGTGGTCTTTCACCAGGGCGATACTTAGTATCTACACACACACTTATAAATACACTTTTTATTATTTTTATATGAATTAAATGTGTTATGACACATACTAATTGAAGAAAAGTTATTGGCGCACGCCGGGTTTGAACTCGCGACCTTTGGATGCGTGGTCGAGCGTCTTACCCCTCGACCATGGAGGCCATGGTAGACCACGGAGGCCTGGGGGTAATTACTGATTACTTGAAAATCTAAGCAAAGAAAATTGATGGTGTTATTTTCGAAAGCGTGTAAAAAAAGCACAGTTTTTTAATTACTAAGGTCACGTACGTTAATCATTTTAGTTTGTATTTATATAACATCTAGAAGGTGGTAGGATGTTTATGTGAACGAAAATTTACGTTCATAATCAATTATGAGTCTAAATGAAAAACTACTCTTTTGTTAGATTTTAGTGCATTCGATAGTCTAATATTTGTCACTGTTTATTTTAATTTTTTTTTTGTGAATACCGCACAAGAGTCAATTGCAATTGTTCTCGACCGTCTGGAGCCAGTGGAACTATGGCATCCCCAATCAGGGTATGTTGTGAGGTTGAAGGTAGTGGAGATGAGATGTAGATGGAAAATAGGAAGGTCAGGAAGTACTTGACTATTCAGATCTGGTCACCAAGCACGGCTAAAGCCATTTTAAGCAACGTTTCGATTCCGACTAGTGATTTTTCACCAGGGCGATACTGATAGAATCTTGACTATTCGGGAACGTTTCGCAAATAAATGTTCTGTATTTTCTTTGCAGCGAATCGATTGTGAAATAACACAAATGCATTAAATTAAAATTATTTGCGCTTGTCAAGATTTGAACCCGTTACCTTTGGATTTGTAGTCAAGGATCTCGACCACGAAGGCCCTCAACATGGTTATTATATCAGACATTTTATAAATGAGGGATAAAGAAGCAAAGGCAGTAATATTTTTCATCATAAATGATTCATTGAAATGTTGTCAAAGCGTTTTATACACTTTTCTCTCATAAATATGTTGAAACATTAAGAGATTATTATTTCAAATTATTTCTAGTTTAATGTACTGAATTATTTGTTTACATAAAATCCTCTGTTTCTTTATAATAATGATTTAAAAGATGACAATTCTACACACTTATAAATCGACTGCATAGTCTTGGTAATAGATTCGGGAATGGTTATGTCTTCTTTGGTGATTCTGTATTAGTGATAAAACGAGCTCTTTACAAATACTTCACTGAAATATACAAATCTACCACGCAATAAAAATAATAATATTTTGATAATTTGAATAGCGCCGTTTTTGTGAAAAATCACCACAAGGGCACTGTACAAATCTTAATTTCTACTTAATATTAATTCTAAGTTTATATAAATATACAGCAACATACTTACCTGGCAGGTCACTTCTGGCAGGACACAATCACCATATCATAAGAACTTAAAATTTAGCTGATTCTTACATATATTTAAATTTTTTTTTTTTTTTTACTTCTTTATTATTATTTTTTCACTCTAAGGCATGAGAGCAAATTTAAAATAAAGTATATTGGAGGTATTTTTTAATTTTTCGTAGTGAAGAACAGATAATGGTGATAATCTTCTAATGAATTTGAGGAATGAGAGTCTGAAAAGTTTTCTTGGTTCTATTGGGCTTATGAATATGTACATACTTCTATTTACATATTTTTCTGCTGTGCTTTTATATGTATTATTATTATTGTTATTTTTTATACTGAACTTTGTTTTCACCACTGGTTATATGTTTAAGTTGATTAATTTTTATTTTTCAAGAAGTATGTACTTTTTTGTTTTATATGTTAAAGTATCATGTACTAACATATAATGTTCTACCTGTCAACATAAATATATTGTATAAATCTGTTGTAAAAGCCCACTAGAGCGTAAATAAATAAGAACCGTTTTTGTAAATTGCTGCTTTGCTCTAAGCCCCTCATAAATATGTTGTAATTTTATCAATCTTCGGCAATTCAATGAAAACCTTCACTTAGTCTGTCGAAAGGTTTTTGAGGGTGCAACCATTTCCATATAACAAGGCTCACACCTTAAAAAAATCTATTAAAAAAGGCATAAAACGTTTTGCCATTGATTATACTTACACATGAAACTCAATTCAGTGAGATATGAAAAATAGAAGCTGCCTTAAATAATAATTACGAATGCCGGATAGGTACCGCAGTCTGCCGGAGACACTCGTGACAGGGTGGCGGAGGGGGAGGGGTGGCTTTTTCTGCCGGATGCACCCGTCAGGCGCGGCTACGGGGTGGTTCCGGTTCCGTCGGGCTCTTGCCGTGTGAAAAGACCCTTGTTTGTTTGGAATAATTTTAAGAAATTGCTTTATCTGAAAATAAGCATTGAAAAATTGTGCGGGAGTAATAAAAAAAATTACTAACGGAATATCTAGGCATCTATCTTTGTCCAAAATATAGAGATTTAGAATGTTAAAATGTTTTTAAAAATAATAAAGTCATTTAAAAACAATGTATTTATGAAATTTAATATAATGCCACTATCAAACTGTGGTTAAACCACATAGCGACGACTTTTTTTTTTTTTTTTTTTTTTTTTTCATTTTCTAGATTCTT
>JAGWCC010000911.1:0-147863 GCA_022651775.1 Drusus annulatus | reverse complement strand
AGATATTAATTTCGCGCCAGTTTTTCGGATGAGAAAAATAATAATATGTAACTTTATAGTTTTGATGATACGGAGTATCTACCTGCTGTGACTCATCGTGACGTTCCCAGACTGACTCCTTTTTGAACATTGTTATTGAACAGTATTTTGGCGGCCTCCGTGGTCGAGTGGTAAAACCCTCGACTACGAATCCAGAGGTCACAAATAATTTTGATTTAGTTATTATTTTTCATAACACATTTAATTCATATTATATATATATATTTATATATATATATATATTTTATTATTATTATTTAAAAAGTAAGACTAACATTCCCGGGTTACGAATAACCTGACAATATTTGAAAAACTCCTACTGCCATCATAAAAAGCGGAAGATGTTGCTTGTGCAATGATGAAGGACTTAGCCAGCAGAGGAATTGAACGCACGACGCCCGGGTGGGAATCCGACACGTTCTCCACTCAGCCACCGACCGATCATATATATATATATATGTGTATATCTGCAGCACGTCCCAGAGTAGTAGATACTCTAATCTCTAGTATCGCCCTGGTGAAAGACCACCATTCAGAAACGAAACGTTAAAACTTGAAATGGCTTTTGTCGTATTTGGTGACTAGATTTGAATATCCAGGTACTTCCTTACCTTCCTCTTTCCTATCTCTTTCCCCTTCCCACTACCTTTAGCCTCACAACATACCTCGATGGGGAGACAATGTCTTGTATAATAATTTTATGTAGAATGCAGATTACGATGGTGCGGGCATATGCTTAGTTCGGAAGGTCGTAAAATGTAAAATATAAATATGTAAATCTGTGTGCGCAAGGAAGAACGGAATGAGTAAAAAAAATCAAGTTTTGTGTGTATACAAAATTTCTCTTTATATACAAATAAGTATAGCAAGAAAAAATGAGATTAGTCAGAAAATAAAATAATAAGGACATGTGACATACGACATCTGACATGATTTCATACAAAAAACGAAAATCCTCAGTATTGTTTTGGCTCTCCTGAAAAGCTGCGTTTATTGACTCATTCCGTCCTTTCTTGCGCACACAAATATATCCGTCTCCTTTGTAATAATTCTGTAAAATATCGAATTAATTTTTTTTTTTTTTTTAACGTAATATTGCTAAGAATTTTTCTACGGTAGAGTTGTGTGTAGCTCTTTCTATGAGAAAGTAATTTCATGAATGCGTGCAGTGTGCACACGTGCTCACAGCGTGCCGCGCGCCGTACGCCCCAACATGCACCGCGCGCCCCACAGCAAACATCATCTGGTCGGAGGGCCGCAGCAGCCCGATCGATGGCGGCCGCCAAGTTCCAGTCGACTTCCACTCCCGGGGAATCGGGACTCGGCCGCGCGTCCTTTTCTTGGCAAGTTTGAATTCCGCCGGTTAGCCGACGGGCGGCGCGTGCGCAGCGCGCCGGGCTGGCCGCGAGCCAGAGACGCATTGCGACGCGGGAGGCGAGCGTTTCGGGGGGTGGCGCTGCCTGCGGGAGCCGGCGGCGGGGGGCGCGCTGCGCGACACTCCGCGCCCGGAGCGCCGAGCCGAGCGCTCGCCGAATCGCGCCGAGGCCCGCCGCTCGCGGCAACGGCGCGGCGGGCGGCCGGTGTCATTTGCCCCGGGCTCGCTTGCCCGGCTGGGGGGTCTTGGGCCGCCCTCGCCCTGCTCCCAACCGTCTAGAGCCAGTGAGCATACCCAATCGGGGTAGTGGGGAGGGGAAGAGGAAAGTACCTGAATATTCAGATCTAGTCACCAAACATGGCTACAGCCATTTCATGCAACGTTTTGATTCGTTGAATGGTGGTCTTTCACCAGGGCGATACCTATTTTTTTTTTTTTAATCTTTTAGTCAGGAGCATCACTACTGGATATTTTTTTATGATTTTTTTAATAGTGAATACCGAATAAGAGTCCCAACTACTCCCATCCGTCTAGAGCTAGTGAGACTATGGCATCCCCAATCGAGGGATGTTGTGTGACTGGAGGTAGTGGGGAAGGGAAGAAGATGGAGAAGAGGAAGGTCTGAAAGTACCTGAATATTCATATCTGGTCACCAAACACGTCTAAAGTCATTTTAAGAAAGGTTTCGATTCTGAATGGTGGTCTTTCACCAGGGCGATACTTAGAGTATCTACAACTCTGGAACGTGCCGCAAATATACTATTTATTATTTTACATGAATTCAATGTATTTTTCGCACGCCGGACTTGAACCTCTGGGTTCGTAGTCGATCGTCTTACCGCCCGACCACGGAGGCCATCAAATTCCCCTTTACCTATTTATTTATTGCGCAAGTGGATGATGAACGCCTTCCGTTTAAGGAAAGGAGGCATAAAGCACGGAACGATGAAATAAACCACGTGATAAAATCTAAATATTCTTCAACGGGGTCGTCCCATGTGTATGAATGTGGATGAACTTAAAAAAAATCTAGTACAGCCGCGCTAAGATTTTAATACTCCGACCCACCCATATGCATAAACTTGTTTTAAATAGATTTTTAATTATGTTTTTATTGAGTTATTAATTTCCTTTACGATAGCTCCTAAAGCCTTAAAAATATACCTTTGAATGTATTTTATTTATCTTGCCCATCAAAAACAAAATTCGCAAACATTAAAATGTATTTTTGGTTTTACGACATTTAATACCTAATCAAAGGTTTAGAATTCAAGTCCCAGCTCTAAAAAATCTTCCCATAATACATGTTTCAGGAAATCTTTTTTTTTTACTTAACGTGTAAGTGAATTACGTTTAATGAAACTGAAGATACTTTGCTTAAGACCACAGATTTAATTTTATTTTTTTACGACCGACCGGTTTCGCTTAGCCTAAACATTGTCAGGGTATAGAATTGTACCGAAAAAAAAATACAAAGTGTTCGGTTATATACATGTATACATACAGAGGGAGTACATAATAAATAAGTTTTTTTTTCATTTCATTTTTTTTTTTTTTATATGAATACCGCACAAGAGCTCAACTGCTCCCAACCGTCTAGAGCCAGTGAGACTATGGCATCCCCAAATTGGGTATGTTGTGAGGCTGAAGGCAGTAAGGAGGGGAAGGAGATCGGGAAGAGGAAGGTTGGGAAGTACCTGGCTATTCAGATCCGGTCACCAAACACGGCTTAAGCCATTTCAAGCAACGTTTCGATTCTGAATGGTGGTCTTTCACCAGGGCGATACTTTAGAGTATCTACCACTCTGGAACGTGCCGCAAATATACTTGTTATTATTTTTATATGAATTAAAATGTGTTATGACACATATTAATTAAATAAAAGTTATTGGCGCACGCCGGGATTGAACCCGCGACCTTTGGATTCGTAGTCGAGCGTCTTACCACTCGACCATAGGGGCCGTCGAAATGTGTCAAACGACAAAGTAATTGCTTTCTACTTTTTTTTTAATTTTTATTTTAAGTTTTTTTCATTAAATTATTATCAAAATTTCTGATAAATTTTATTACATGTTGTTAAAATAGACGTTTGAAACTCTCAAAAACAATCAAAATAATTCCATCAATCATTAATGATTTTTAAAAGATTTGTTTACCTCTATAAAATGTTTAAAGAAAATTCTAATTAATGCAAGGATTTGTTTTCAATTCGTATTCGTATTATGGGTGTTTGCTAGTTTGCGTGATGTCATGCAAACTGTTGTGTCAATGTTAGTTATAAAAATGTCACAAAAATGCAACATTTTAAGTCTATAAAATATTTATCTCATAAGTTCTAAAATATATTTAAATAGTCCATTTTCCTTTGTTTTCTAGTGTTTAATGTTTCAAAAGTGGTGGAACTTTAATTAGATCTAAATTATGGGGATCTTCTTACCATTCCGTTTAACTTAATTCGTATCATTCTTCATTTATTTCACCTCTCAAAATTCTCCAACTGGGAAGCCATGGTCCAACTTACTCCGGACAGCTTTCTAATATTTATTAACATCCGTTAAAGGTTTTTTACACAAATATTATCATTTTTTTAAACAATATCTCACTGTGTAAAATTTATTATACAATAAAGAAAAAATAGTATTGAATAACAGGTACATCCAAAGTTAAATAGATCTAATAAATTAACTCTACTAGACCGAAAAAACTTTACTAATAAACGTTTTCATTTTGAAATTGACGTACTAAATATATCAACAACATCGGAGTATTTGTTTCCCAGATGTTGAATTCGTCACATAGGAGTGTAATATTTTATGATCGAAGTAGAATTGTCACAATAATATGGTAGGTACTGTCTTGTGACTGTCCTGCCAGTAACTTGAAACGCAACATAATTATAACAGTTCAGGGGTAATAAACATTGAATTAATAATTTTAAACACGCACGTTAAATCGCAAAGAATTCTGCGTTCAGACGATTTTATTAAATTTAATGAATACAGTTTGTAGTCGTAATCTAGGCATTCTATAGAATTACCGATTCTAAAATTTACGTATCTTAAGAATTTATGTTGGATTCTTTCAATCGTGTTAGAATGAAAAAATGTAAATAACGTTTTTACATCACAGATAAAAACATTATTTTCACGTGCTTTTCTAGAATTTTATTGACATAAATTTTTTTTAAAACATCTTAAGAAACTATTTTCAAATTTAAACGAAGCGTTCAACTTTGGTAATAGTATTTTTACGTTTATAGCCCCTGTAATTTCCTTACTATTTGGTAGACAACTTTAATATCACAGTCTATCATGATAATGACGTGAGTTTTATAACAGTTAATCGGAATGTTACTTTGGTTTTAACTTGGCGAGTGTCACTTTCACTCCGTGCTTTTCCTGTCAAAATGTGAAATGTAAACATACACAATTATCACCGATGAATACCCGTTTCATTTTGATATGGCGGCCTTAACAGTTTCTCGGGGAATTATCAACTGATATACAACCTAACTACAAGGGAAAAGGGTTGAATGTCAATCATTGGCTACGTGAAATCATCACGATACGGAAAACATATTGTACTTACGTGTTGTAGATAAAATATTCACGTCCAATATGTAATGAAGAGTAACATAACAACTAATTATATGTATACGTACGGAAGAAATGTAATAATATGTGTATTTGGTAGCGTTAGATCTGGATTAAAACAATTCGGTTTGTAGGGTAAATAAAGGGGAACAAAAATGCAAAATAATGTTCTTTTAAACAGTTCATTCGTCAGATGTCAACAATCATTCATTTACGTAATAACAAAGCTTAAATCTTATTTTATGGGGTGCAACTACTTCATTGATTAAAATTAATTATTTTATGCAACCTAACTTAACCTTACCTAATGCCTGCTCCACTCTCTCGGCGAGACTACCTGAGGGAGCCAAATCGCTCGCCTCACCTGCGCTCCGACCCGAGTCGTTTTTTTGTATCTGAGTCAAGTGACGTGAAGCGAACCATCTCATTAAAACTTTCATTGCAGTATTCAATACGAGATAGTTTCGCTGGGAACTATTTTTAGTGAAATCAGTAACTTAACAGTGAATTAAATTCATTTGAATAATTCGTTTTCATGTGGCCTTACTGCAGTTTGATAATGTCATTACATGCCGAAACAGCTGTCAATTAATTAAAAATAAATAAATTAAAAATCACCACAACTTAATAACAATTATAATTAATTTGATTGAATTACATTATAAAAAAAGAGTTGTATCTAATTTTAGCATTGTAGTTTTTTTCATTTATGCAATTTGCAGGTTTGATGTTAATACAAAAATAGTACACGGTATTGATATTTTAGAGTGTAAGGTAGGAAGGACGACCTCCGTAGTCGAGTAGTAAGACGCTCGACTACGAATCCAGAGGTCGCAGGTTCAAGCCCGGCATGCGCAAATACTTAATACTTATTAACATATAATATTATATGGTATATTTGCGACACGTTCCAGAGTGGCAGATACTCCAAGTAAAGCCCTAGTGAAAGACCACAATTCAGAATTGAAACGTTGCTTGAAATGGCTTTAGCTGGGTACTTCCCAACCTTCCTCTTTCCATCTCCTTCCCTTCTTCAAACTAAAAACTAAACTACCTTCAACTTCATAATATACCCCAATTTAGGATGCCATAGTCTCACTGGCTATAAACAGTTGAGACCAGTTAGGACTCTGGTGCAGAATTAACTATAAAAAATTTAAAATACAGTAAAATTCCAAATTGACTGCACAGAAAAGTTTTTCAATCAGTCTGGAAATTATTTTCAATTGGGTTATGTGTGAGTTCGCAACATGTTAGGTTGCCATGGCAACAGCATTTTTAATAGCTCCTTTTAAACATAATTATGTTCGTATTGTTTTAATTTAATGGCATTATTTTAATAATCGCGTCTTGAATTTTTCAAACGAAATTTGTTTGTGTTATTTCTGAATTAAATTATACATTATTTTAAAAAGGAAAGACGGTTACTGATAAGTGATTACTTTTTTTGTTGGAGTATTATTTTTAATGTCGATTTAACATCAATCAAAACAAACACTGTTTTCAGGTGCTCTGCTGTCACAGCCGGAGAACATAATTATGTTATTAGAACAAGGATTTAATAAAAGGGGAGACTGTTATCAATAAATTATTCCACACACACTCTACTCCGTAATTTCACGTCACCATAAATCTTTACTTGTCTAGTTTTCTTCGCGTCTTTGTTAATTAAACCGTGTCTTATTGCCTCCGGGTTTCAAAGGATATTCTAAGGTCGAAATTAAAGTACTCAAAAGACGCGCACATTTACGCTTGTGCGAGAGAAAACAAAATTTTCATATGTTTATTTTCACACATTTGTTTATTCAAAAATGTGATATATATATTTTTTTAATTCTTAAAGTGGAAACACTAGATTTTAGGTAAGAAAAAAACTGTTTTTTTAACTAATTTTATTCCCATTATAGTACATAGAATAGTATTTTTTGTTAGCAGTGAATACCGCAGAAGAGTCCTAATCTCTCCCAATCGTCTAGAGCCAGTGAGAATATGGCATGCCCAATCGGGGTATGTTGTGAGCTCAGAGCAAACATATACAGAAGGGATAGCTTTGCGAAAAAGTGTAGTCAGGATTGTTGATTTTTTCATGACTCGGGCGTGGTTAGGGTTTTCATGGACACACCTTTTTACATCCATTCATAACACATGTAGATATAATGTCTTATTAATTTATTTATCCACTTCTTCACAGTATTATTATCAACAAAAACAAGGGATGTTTCCTCAAAAACCGTTAAGTTATATCGCATAATAAAACGTAGTGGACAAAGTCGCCGGAGACGCGGGAGACGGAAAACATGCTTACATACCTAAAAGTGGTGCAATATTATGTGACAACTTGTCTTGTCTCTTTCCCTCTCGCAGTTTACGACGTAAGAACCCGGAGAAAGTTATTTATCGTAAATTTGTATAGGTTGGGTAGAAATATTTAGCTCTCTATTTGTATATATTCTCACTCCAAGGTTGTGGCAGTGAGAGAGGAAGGAGATGGGGAAGAGAAAAGTTGAGAAGTACCTGGCTATTCATATCTGGTCACCAAACACGGCTTAAGCCATTTCAAGAAACGTTTCGATTCTGGATGGTGGTCTTTCACCAGGGCTACTCTTTCAGTCATCAGAAGTTGTAAATTATACTTATGCGTTTCCGCTAACATACCACCCTTCACTTATCCTACGATTATGTTTGATTGTTCATTTTCACTATTGTGAAGAAGTCAGGAAGTTTCATCCAGTTAGACTTACTGGAACATTATTATGTTGAAAACCAAAAGGGGTACCCTTTCAGTCACATAAAGGTTAAAAAATATATATTTTATAGACCAAACTCACGCTTGCGCAAAGTTAGGTTATACTATCTACGACATTGTGGTTCCAATATTGACTTATAATGACGTTTTACATACGTACTTGAATTGTATGTTGTGACTTTTATATTTTTTAAATTTGGCATTCATCAACTTAGTGTTTTCAAAATAAATCACAGGCCTGTTGCAATGAAGCTTGAGTAAATAAAGCTCGCCCAATGTTAAGCTAATCCATCATACAAAATCTTTCCTTAAAATCTGAAGAAAATTGATTTTTTGTATAATTTATCAAAAGACTGGGGTTGGTCCTACGAATAGGTGTGTGATTTGAAAGTTAACGGAAGAAGAATTAATTTGCTATTGTTTGTTATTCATTTACTTTTGCATTTTTCATAAACTTTTACTTTACCTACTGCTGTTATATATTCTAATTAAATAACCACTTATTTATGTATGTTTTGGGCATCATGCCTTAAATAAAATAAATAAGTCGGGGACGCCTGAGGAAAATATGGCACGATCAAATGAATCAAATACTTGAATCGGGCCACGTGAAGAGTTAAAATAACAGAAGAGTATGTATGAATGTAAACGAAGCAATAAGTGTGTGCCAAGACAGAGTTGTATGGCGGTCCGTCCTGTCTGCCTGCGGGAAAACGGTGTGATGGTTAATTAGTTAGTTAGTTAACAGTTATTGTGTTTTTATACAGAAAAACAAATCTTAACTATTCATCCAATAATAAATAGAGCTTTCATTTTCCGTATGTATTATTTAAGTATATAGTTTACCAGAAGCACCTTGCGCCCGCTATCCTCCGTCTACATGCAACATTTTATAAATTATCCTGATAGTGGTAACTTATGGAAATCATATACGCTAACTTAGAAAAAGCAGAAAAAAACATGGCACCAGAAATCTGTGAGTTTTCAGTTAGATTTTATTTATAGTTAAGATAAGTGTTTTTAACATCAGCAGTTAACTTGTTTTTTAAGTTTAATCACTCACAGCGTTCATTATAATTGCGAAAATAAAATTATACGAAAATGTAATTTTCCGAGGCTACCGGAATTAAAGTGGCCCATCGAGTCAATTGAACTCTGGTATAGATTGACTTACTTTTTTCTGCAGGCAACCAAAAGATGTTTTCGTCGCCTCAGGTAACTCAGTAAGAGCATTGAGTTAACTTTGTTTTAAAATCCAACCAGGTACTAAAGATTTATATTGGTTTTTTTCCCTCCCTTAGCACAAGAATTTACTCAATTAGGGAGGTATTTATCATTAACTAGAAATTGTTTATAAACTGATTTAATATTATACCTACTGTTAATATGAAGTAAAAATGTTTTGTTTTGTACAATTGATTAAATAAATTGAAAAATAAATAAATAAAAATATCCATAGTAAGATAATATTTGCAAAGAAATTAGACTTCCAAAAAAGAATAAAACCAATATTAAAAATAACTCACTTTACAAAGGGATGAAATGTTATAATGTTAAAAACCATCAATATTATGTCAATGAATAAATTTAAAATAGCCTCTTAAGATACATTACTAAAAAAAATTATCATCATTTAGTTTTTTTTCAAAGAATATGAATTATAATTAGATACTTTGTAAACATCAATGAACAAGTAACTAATATTTAAATAAAAGTAAAAACTAAAACTTATGAATTTTATCAAAAATAAAAATAAAGTGCTGTGGTGTAAACTTTCCAAAATGGTGATTCAGCCCTTTTGCCTTTATATGAGTGTGGAGGTGTGGTCTTAATTATATTGTAAAACAAAAAAAAACTTTAAAATACTCTGGTATAAACTTCCTAAAATGGCGCTTTAGCCCTTTTGCCTTTCTGGCGCCGATATATTTTTTGTAATATCTACACTATCAGCGACGCTCCCAGCAACAGTTCACATATGAAACGAATGCGGTCTGAAACGCCACTAAGCGACTCGTGTTTAATTAACTTCCCGGTTCAGGTTGACTGAATAATGAATATGTCATGGCCAGGGACTGGCATTAACTATTTAAAAGGCACGAATGGTATTTCAGGCACTTTCTGTAATTAAACATTTCGTTTAGCCCTAATCAGCTGCAGGCTTCGGGTGTATTGAATTGGTGCACTTTGAAAAGGTCAAGTTCACAATGCGATACAGATTTACCTGAAACTAAACAATTTGAAGGCTTAACGGTTTTTATTTAGGTATTAATTATTTAAATAATATCAATAATTTTCAACGTAAATATGAAACAGATAAATCCAGAAACCAAAAAGAATAACGGTCGCGACCGATACTTGAACTCGGAACCTCTGCTCTATCTGAGAGTAACGTCTCATAATCGATCTCATATCTCCGGCCTCAATTTTTACCGATATAGATTGCCATCTTTATAATGTTATGCAAAGTTCAACTAGAGCACATATTTAATACCTAGATGATGTCTTGGATAAACCATCCATTTTTATTTACGGAAGTCTTAAAATTAACTTAACAGTTCTTACAAAGTCTACAATTAACTTAACAAATCAAGTTACTTGTACTTTTACAATTAAAGAACTTAATCAAGTATTAAAAAAATATTATTATAAAAATATATTATTTCAATATTTAATTAAAAAAATACCTTTTGTGGTCGTTAATGACCCAACCATTTATTGATAAGCCTCGTTAGCAACATCAATATCCTTTTTAACTATGCCACCGGTGGACATTAAGGTTGTATGCATAATTATCATACATACAGATCGATATGCTAAACCATACAGTTAGGGTCTTACTGGGTTAGTTATTGTAGGTACAACAAAAAACATTATTTAAAAAAAATAGTACCGATGAATGAAATTTTTTATTTCGTTCAACTTTTTTTAGCCATAAAATCGGCCTCACTGACGGCCTGTGTGGTTGGGTTAGGTTATGTTAGGTTGTAAATAAATTCTATTTGAATTAACAAATGTCAAAACATATTATTTAATTCATGTAAAATAATATATAGTATATTTGCGGCACGTTCCAGAGTGGTAAATACTAGAAGTATCGCCCTGGTGAATGACTACCATTCAGGATCAAAACGTTGCTTTAAATGGCTTTAGCCGTGTTTGGTAACGATATCTGAATAGCCTAGGACTTCCCAATCTTCCTCTTCCCTATCTCCTTCCCTTCCCCACTACTTTCAACCTCACAACATACCCCAACTAAGGTTGCTATAGTCTCACTGGCACCACACGGTTGTCTACATGGTTCTAGACAATAAAAATAAAATTAAAATAGAAATACCGTTTTTATTTTACAGAGAAGAAACTGATTTTTTGTAAATATAAATAATCAAAGCGCAAAATCTAAAATCTACTTGAGAATAAAAAAAACATAACTTGAAAATGTTTATTATTTTTAAAAAAATATTATTTCTTTCTTACGTTGAATAAAAGTTAACCGTTATTGTCGACGGGTTCCAGCTAGCTAACAATAAATCGATCTGCATTCTACTCTGCACAGCCCGGGAAAAGAGCAATCGATAAAAAAGTGTCCTTTGTCTGAACCGAAAAATTGAACATTCCCTCTCATTTTGAATAATGCATTTTAAATAAAATCCTGAAGGTAATAAGAGCGCTCGGTGATCGATTTAGTTCATCGGAGCAAACTTGCTCGCGTTCACCTTTCCACTTCTTTTGAAATCGCTTATTGTGTGAATACACAGTTACCTCCTCCGGCATTCAGACTGGATGTCTCGGAAATCAATTCGCTTTACGAGTATTAGCATTTCACGTTATTCAGAATAATAATTCGGAAATGGTTTCTTCGTCTTATTCTATTCATCGTGTTTATCATTTTACTGATGTTAGACGACCTATTTACAACAACAAAAACAGCGCTAATATTAAACACATTGATGTTAATACATAAAATGAAGAACAACTTGTTATCAAAATTTTTTCTAACTAAATTATCTACAATTTTGATATTCACAAACATAATAAACAGGCATGAAAAGAAACCACAAAATAGCTTACTATATAAAGGGATGAAATCTTATAATACGCTGCCGGAAACCAGCAAAAAATCGATAATTTCAAAATAGTCTGTAAAAACCATTCAAAAAACTTTGGGATCAAAATAATAAATAGCATGTAAGTTAAAATATTATTAAATCAAAAAGAAAATTAAATAGTTAGATACATAGTGAACTTAAACGTACTAATAACTAATATAAAATAAATAACACTAAAACTAAAAAAACTTTACAGAAAAAGAAAGGTTTTTTTTTCTAGATTCAACAGTATGGAGTTCTAAACCAGGCTTGGGCAAATAAACATAAATAGAAAATCATTTCGAGTCTTGTACATTTGCCCTTCATTACAGTGTGAATTATACCCTCATGAATCCTAACAAGGATTCACCTCTCAAAATAGAAACGTTTCTGTAAATAGCTTAATAATAATAACCATGAACGCAGTTTTGTGATATTTCACCTCAAGTGCCCTTCATACTAAATTAACTAAGATAATATAACAAGGAGAAAATAACATACAATGTGTATGCAAATTAAAACTATCTAAAATTTAATAATCGTTGTCGTAAATCATGAGAGAAAAAGGTTCAGATATGGGTATAACAGTGCATGTGTACATCAACAGATTTAAAAAATAATTTACCAAAAGCCAAGGGTCCAAAAATCTAAATGAAACGTATGAATTCATATTAAGAAATTTGCGATAGCAAAGATAGAGAAATTATATTGAGAGCAGTTAACATGTTGGAACTTAAAAACATTAATATTCAAGTATTATAAGTTAACGATTCTAAAAATCCAAACAGTGCAAATGTAATAAGTAACAAACGAACAATAAAACATGTTATGACAATGAGTCTAAGGTTTTCAGTAGACAGTAAGGACATTGAGTTGTAAGGAGAAAACCAAAACTAAGCAAATTCAGAACGTTTTGAAAGAAATTAAATTGTAATAAGTTTTGTTTTGTGTGTAGGATTTTTAAACAATTTGGTTGGCTTCCTAATCTTTACTTATTTTCTTTCAAGCACAGTCTCACACTACATCCCTAATAGAGATAACATAGTGCCACTATTTCCGTGCACTGAGACCATTGTGCGGTATCACGAATATACAACAATAAATTGAGTGGAATTTTTACTCGTGTCAAATCGTAAAGGTACATCTTGAATTAATTAATCATCGCAACTTGGGGGGCTGAAAATCAAGCGATCCCCTGACCACAGTAGAGCAAACCTCGTAAAACAGATTTAAACTCCAGTTCCATAGTGGCTTGTGCCACCAAGCTTTTCTACAGTGCAGCATAAAGTAAATTATTGTAAAAATAATGCCATCTCTAATCTGTTCAGCTCTGTTTATTTGCATTGTTAGAATCGATAGCACTTTTGACTTATAGGCTTTGTCTAAAAATTAAATATACCACAAAGGTACACACGTATACATTTCAAGTTAAACGATTGCGACAAACTTTAAAAGGTACACGCGGTGAAAATATAGCTATTTTGTAAATTAATACAATATTTTATCAGCTGAAGCAGTGGGCTGGATCTTACGTGTTTGCTGTGAATCACTCGCTGCTAATATCCGAGTAAAGTTTAATTTCGTCATGCATTAAGCATAATTCTTTCAGATTACACGTTTTAATGTTATTTACGACGGCAGACCTAGCGTACGTACGGCGCAAAAGTATACGTTGCGAAGTTTTATAGACTTTAAATTACAGCGTTGGTTTACCTAACTTTTAAAACGCGGTGTTGCATGTAAAATTAGTCACAATATTAACAAGTTTCTTTCGCGGTGGGATATTTTTCGGTCGTTTATCATTCGGGCCTCTCCACCCCGGCCCCGTCAGATTTTGTTTTAATTCTGGCGAACTTTGGCACATTTAATCCAAGTAGATGCTCATTCGCCCGACTTCTGACCCCTGGTTAATGACACATTGTGTTTCGCCAACACCCCTTCAGCTTCGCCTGGGTGTGTGCAGCTGTGTCCATGCAGACTACTACATACGAGCATTGGTGTATTTGTTTGTGTGTACATATTTAACACGGCGACATTAACAGCGAATATAACCTAGAATAGTGAGATAATCGAGTCAAGAGTGAATAAGTAGGTACCTACCTTGGGGAAGATGTTCATCCAACAGTATACATGCAGTGGTTGATTATGATACACGATAAGATGAAAGAATGTGTGTGACGTATCGATATCTCCATTTACCACGCAATAAAAAGCATAAATATTAGTTAGATGCGGTATATACTACAATATAGAAAGGATCTATAGCACAGAGTAAATAATCCTCTATGGAAAAACACTGTTTAAAAAAACCGTCTATAAAAAAATTCGGTCGTTTGATATTTTTGAAAAATCACGTTGAAAAATCTAAGGGCGTTAATATGATTTTACGTGTTCATTATTTAAAATCAACAAAAACTATTTTTATTAACAAAATATTGACTTAGTTATGTACATGGTACTTTAACTCTATTTATTTGAGAACTTTTTTTAAATACACGTGTAATAAACAACAAAGTTATGTTTTGCTCAGTAGAATGGTGGTCGATGATAAATGATCCTTATAATTTACTATACGTAATTCTTTACACAACTTTTCTTGAAAAATGATTGCTTGTACAAGGTGTGCTGTTATCGTAATAATAATAATCACTTCTCCCAGAAGGTATGCAGGGGTAATGCAATACAATACGTACCATAATTGACAGTAATACAAAAAAAACATAACTCAACTGTTAGATTAACAAGGCTTAACAAGTAATTTTACCGAATTTAGATTACTGAAGAATATTTTACTCTTTTTACCTTTATTTTCCGGTGCTGTTAACTGAGTTGACATCGTCTAATTACTTTAATATCTCTGTAAATATAGACAACACAGAGTTCATATTTTATGCAATCCTCCGTTATACATTGTACTGGATAAAATAATTACAATATATAATTATTTATCGAATGCCACAGAAAAAAGTTTTTCCGAAAAATCGGTCTTAAATTTGACAATACTAATTGTGCGTGCATCGCCAAGAGAATGAGCTAGAAATTACTTAATTGCTAGTGATTTAATAAAACAAATATATAACTTTATTCCACTTTTATTTTATGATTGGACCGGTTTGCCATTCAGACCATCTTCAGACTAGTACATTTTGTTGTTAACCTACGGCTTATATACTATAGGTAGGTTAACAACAAAATGTACTAGTCTGAAGATGGCCGTCATAGGCTGAAACCGGTCCAGTCATAAAATAAAAGTGGAATAAAGTTATATATTTGTTTTATTAAATCATTAAAATGGAATTCCACCACGAATTAACAGTTTCAAAATTAGAAATAACTTAATTGCTAGCTGCAAATAAGTATTGAGTAATAGTTGAACAGTGATGGAAAAGGCCAAATATATTATTATGGTCACAAATGACTTCGTACACTTTATTTTGCCCTTTTGACTGCAAATCGAGCGATAGCATACCCTTGGACTGGCGGTGTGAGGAGTGTAGGTATTGCGGGGAGTGTGGACTCAGTAAATGGCCGATTGCCGGTGGTAGCGGTTGATTTACGTGTTGATTTATGAGTGGCCAACATTTTATTATCGTTTTCAGCATTCAAGAATTTACATGTCTTTATTATTATGGTGATAACTATAAATGTCCGATGTAAGCTATTTGCATTTATACGACGTTCATTGCTAACTATACATACATATAATGCCATATGAATGACGGATCAATTCAAACTGACCAACAGTGACGGGTTTCCCTGTGCCCTGTGGAACGACTCAAAACCACATGGCTGCGTCAGTTTTGGATCGGTTAAAAGCGAAGAGGCGTGACAACGCGCGTGGCGCGTTGTGCACATACCGGTCACATGTCTGTCAACGCGCGACGCGTGGTGTCACCAACGAACGTGTCCTCAACCTCTAACCGTCTTACTTATTAGATTTTCACGCGCCTACTTGGCGTTGGTTTAGTTACACCGGACGTAGGCCATTAAATTAGATAGGTAAGCCGTGGTTTTAAGGCAAGTTTATCGCTATTCCGACCTTATAACACGCGTAACATTTACACCTCGTTTATAAGTAAGGGGGTAAATGTTGACTGATTTTAGAACACCGGAACGCGCGAAATTTTCTAACACCACTAGGGAAAGGTTAACGCACCTAAATGCGAGAAAATTATTTACGTGCATTATATTAGCTTGAGGTTTATTGGTTTAATAATTTTCTGTTAATGACGTTGTTATTAATTCTAATCAATAATATGAATCAATTAAAAAAAACGTATTAATATTTTATTTTCGAATTTAGCATTTATGTAAATTTCAATATTTGAGCACGTTATTCCGGAAAACGCTAGTCATTAGTATTTGCAAAACCAGCGTTATTGATTAACGGTAATGTAGAGTCTATTTAATGAACTACCAATCAAACAAACCTATTCAATATCCTGAATTTAATAATGAATTTGCATTCTCACAAAGCATGATCAGTGTTTTGTTATTAATTTTCCAGTTAAATTAATAAATAGCTTCTATTCACATAAATTACTTTGAACCGGAAAAATCGACTTTTGTTTTGAATAATCTGCCCCTGTAGGCAATATCAAAGGTTATTTCTGGAAAACTATTTCAATGGGGCAGTGAAAAAAGCTTTGTCTCGTTACCA
Source organism: Drusus annulatus (assembly GCA_022651775.1). Taxonomy (NCBI): domain Eukaryota; kingdom Metazoa; phylum Arthropoda; class Insecta; order Trichoptera; family Limnephilidae; genus Drusus; species Drusus annulatus. The sequence goes on along the minus strand of JAGWCC010000911.1, from coordinate 131,365 downwards.
CAAATTAAAATATTTATTTACACCCGTTAAAAGCTTCAACACAAATATTTTCCTGGTGAAATACCACCATTGCTTGAAATGGCTTTAGTCGTGTTGGTGCCAACCTTCCTCTTCCTCATCTTTTTTCCCATCCCCACTACCTTCAGCCTCATAACATACCCCAATATGATGCCATAGTATCACTGGCTCCAGACAATTGGAAGCAGTTGCGACTCTTGTGCGGTATTCACTATAAAAATAAACAAAAGTCCGTTTAAATAATAACACTTCTTATACCATATTCGACGGCCTCCATGGTCGAGTGGTAAGACGCTCGACTACGAATCCAAAGGTCCCGGGTTCAAACACGGCATGTTATTAATTTGTGTCATAACACATTAAATTCATATAAAATAATCTTAAGTTTATTTGCGGCACGTTCCAGAGTGGAAGATACTCCAAGTATCGCCCTGGTGAAAAGCCACCATTCAGAATCAAAACGTTGCTTGACATGGGTTTAGTCGTGTTTGGTGACCAGATCCGAATAGCCAGGTACTTCTCAACCCTCCTCTTCCCCATATTCTACCCTTCCCCACTACTTTCAGTCTCACAACATACCCCAATTGGTGATGCCATAGTCTACTTGCTCCAGACAATTGGAAGCAGTTGCGACTTTTGTGCGATATTCAATATAAAATTCTTTTAAAAATACATATATTGAGGACTTTCACAAAAATCGAACATTTCCACACAGCCGGTGTGAAACAGTACACCAGCAACGCCCTCTCGATAAAAAAATCGTAATTCCGCGTAAAAAACTCTCAGAATGCATAAAAACCTCTGCATTCTAATACAACAAATGACACCTCGGCGAGTACTACTGCCATTTCATGATGAAATGGCCTCTTTAAATTACGTATTATTGTACAATAACATTTTACTAATCATCATCGATTTAATAATACCATTTTTTTTACTATATTATTGTTTTTTGCGGGCTTTAGACTGGTACAATTTGAAGGGAATCCAAGCTAAAACATGCCAAATATTTAGATTCACTTCAAATTGTACAAGTCTGAAGATGCCCGTTACAAAGTAAAACCGGTCCGATCTTAATAAAAAAATAGTGAATGAAGTTTAAAGTGCTGTAAGTGTAAATTTACTTACTTCGAAGGAACTATGAAGTGAATCAAGCACCAAAAGGGGCGATGGAATGTGTATAATTTCTATTGTACTGTGCAACACTAAGTGGAAACATGTATAGATACTTTTTTTCCGAATTTAGTGAGACAATGGCATCCCCAACTAGGGTATGTTATGAGGTTGAAGGTAATGGGGAGGGGAATAAGATGGGAAGAGGAAGGTTGGGTAGTACCTGGCTATTCAAATCTGGTCACCAAACACTGCTAAAACCATGTCAAGTAACTACCACTCTGGTACGTTCGGCAAACATACTTTACATTATTTTAATAATAATAATATCTGGATAATTTGTATAGCGCCGTTTTTGTGAAAAATCACCTCAAGGGCGCTGATATTAATTAAATGTGTTACAAAATTGTATTTGCGCACGCCGATTTTATTACAAAAAATATTAAGTATTTTCGTAAAAAGCTATCATGTGGTTTGACATATTTAAAAAAAATGAAAAAATTATTTTTCATAAGACCACGAATATAATTTAAATTTTATAACCTTTTTTAGGTCATAAAAATGAAAATAATATTCGCAGTCTTGTACAAAGTTTTTTTTTTTTAATTTCTTTTTTCTTTTTCTTTTTTTTTTTTTTTTTTTTTTTTTTTTTTTTTTTTTTTTTTTTTTTTTTTTTTTTTTTTTTTTTTTTTTTTTTTTTTAATTTCTTAAAAAATATTAAGGTTAGATTTAGATTCAGCAGTCAGTCGGGGACGCTCCAGAAACACGTGAAACTATCACATCAAAATGCTTCAAAGTCGAGCTATGCTAAGAGTCAGTACATCAAAAGAGTATGTTTGTATGAGACGATGTTTGAATGAAACTGAACCCTGGAGGTTATCTCAATACAGAGTTATGGCTTTTCATCCACTTTATCTACCCCCACGCGATCATCAGTATATACAGTTAAGTTTGATTATTCTACGACCGCAACTGTCGCTCAATCATTTTAAAATCAATCGATCTCTGTAGCTTGCCCGTCCAATATTTCTGACATGAAAATGTTTCAAAATGCATTGTCTATGTACTTAATAGCGTGCCAATCACTTCCCTTCCGTGAGCAAGCGCGATGCAATGTGTCAGTCGACTTTGTACCACCCAGTACACAAACTATACCGCTGTGCAATGTTCACGGTATACGCCATTGCACGGTACCGAACGGGTTACCCATGCACACACACGTACATTCACTCAGTATCTACTTGTATGTATTGCCTGTAAGGGGGGTACACACGGTACATACCGGGTATATAAAATGTGACCTTAAGGCATGCAATGCTAAATTATTAAGGTTAAGTTTTTTATTATACCTTACCTTTTGCACATTAAAACGCAAAAAAATATGTCAAGTCGGTATCAACCGATTGAATCAAAACACATTATTTATAACAAAGATAACATTCACACGTTTTTATGCCCCTTTAAATAGTAATTAGAAATGTGAGCCTGAAAGCTTTTGCCGACATGGTAAATGCGTTGGCAATTGATTTTCTCCACTTTTCTGTCATTATTTGTATAAAAACGATGTAATAAGCCACTCTTATATAGGTAAGAAAATTAGGACAATTGGTAGAGGATTTTATACCAAAGGGTGCTGGGTTCATGACGCTGCTCTACCACGTGCTTTTATAGGGAAGTTTTTACATTTTCACTCAATTAATCGAAATTTATATGCGTCTTAGGTTGACATATTTCAATCTCCTTTACATTTGACATCGTCACAATTCAACAATGCACCATTTTGTTTTTTTTTATATTTTAATTTTTCCCGTTATTTAGCTATTGAACTAATTCTGATCAGCTGACAATCTGACATCCTGGCTGAAATTGGATACTATGTCCCTGATAATTTCACGCGAGGCCGTCAACATAGACTTTCTTCCCAGATGCACAACTAACTTACCAATGGTGATGCCTCTGGTAAGACTTACTGGGTTAATTAACTGCCTCGCAGGAAACGTGGATACTTTTCATATGACTTATAACAAGTTTAATCACGAACTAGCTATTAAGTTCTAACTATATTATATTGTATTTCTTAAAAACTTTTTTTAACTACTTTTTTCCTATTTTTACCTTTATCTTTGTATAATTATAATTACAATTTGTTATGCTTTTTTTACAATGTATTAGTGTAAAACTATTTTTTCATAAATAAAATAAGTAAATAAGAATAACAACATGACCGTTGTGCTTTTCAGCTGATCATAATTCGTTTAAAAGTTGAAACGTGACAGTCAGCTATTAGCGAGGACCAATCATATAACAAATAAATAAACAAAATGGCGTTTATCATTGATTTTTTACTGTGATTATGACGATGGCACAAGTAACAAAGGCTTAAAACAAACTAACCTCAATATTTCACACCATGAAAACATGATTTTTAGAGTTTGATCATTGAACCTTAGAAAAGTGTTCATAGAATATAGCAAGGTTTACTAACGTTCCATTAGGTTCATCTCGTATTTTTTTACAGAATTATATTCCATTAACAAAAGTAGATAACATTATTAGGCGATACTTGTTGAAAATGTCGATACAGGGGTTGGTATATACATACTTATATTATGTCTATATGATTTTATATTATTATTTATATCTTCATTATTTAATACCTACATACATGTCGATATTTACACGTATACATTCATATTTGTTTATTCAACGCTATGTAAGTGCTGGTATTTTAGTTTCATTCCAAATATTAACACAATTATTGACAAATTAAAAAAGGTTTACCTAGATATTCGAGCAAAAGCTAGATTTGCTTATTTCAAACTGTCCTAGTGCTGTTATCCAAGGACGTTAGCCCTCATCGCTTGTACTATTGAGGATTTTTTTGTATCATCTACCCAATACACACAAACTACTCTTTCGTTGTTTTTTATTCCTTCAGCGCTACATTTCGACGCTTCTGTGAATGTTTTCTTTAGTCCTGCTCCCAGTGTAACTATTGTACCGTACGTACGTGTCCTTTGGCTTGCATGACGACCTATTTACTGTGCGCTGGTGGCATGAGCACACGCCATAGGCCATATCTGCTTACAGCATTTGCATACCGTGGTATTAATAAAGCACAAATGATAGATATAACAATAAACTTTTAAACTATGAACTCGCTACAAAAAACTACGTCTAACCAGCCTTAAAAAAATTTCAACTGACAAGTGTAAAAATATAAGGTGCTAGATGTTTTCGCAGACGTAGCGCCACACACGGCAATTTATCGAATCTTATACGACAGACTTTTTAGAGTTTTAATCAGCTGTCAGTATAGGTGGTCCTACTACTAACAACTTAATTATAATCTTTCTTTTTGTTATATGCATGTTGAAATAAAACGGAGTAACAGTTACAACGGAGCTATGGTGGCATGCTTTTTCACCTGTTTTCTAGTTATAAATTGTGATTTATACTCTTATAAATTTCGATAACAAGTTAATGCAAAAAAAAATATGATCTAATTAAATATTTAATTTTCTTATTTTATAAAGAATCCTTATTCAATTAATTTTTTTTTTTTAATAAACAGAATAATTAAAGAATGAAACTAAACAGAATATTGCGACTAATTCAATCAATTCGCAATCTGAATAACTATTTCAAAGAGTATTAATCTCAATAATTGATCATGTAGTTTCTGAACACGAACCTCACTTGTGTTCAAACGTTCTTTGAGCGTCATTCGGCATGAATAACTCTAGATAGCTAAATTACCGAAGGCTGGTTTCATCAGATACACAGAGCCGGGTACATGGTACCTCCGCCGGAATCAAAATTATACTCACCGCTGAGCAACTGAAACACCCACCGGACAGATAAACCGTTGGGAGTTTGCTTTGGGCGTGCCTGTGTGCCCGAAGTAAGCTCGATTGTGACGATTTTATGACAAATATCGCTTAGGTCAAAACAATACCTCGTATCACTTCATGACATATATCGCTTAGGTCAAAACAATACCTCGTATCACTTCCATTTGTCAAAAGTGACTTTACAGTGTATTTTCGTACTAAATTTAAAAACACTCAACCTGGCCAAATCTCGTAAAATTTTACAAGCAATTCCTTGTAGAGCCTTAAAACCAGCTTTTCTTCCAGATTGTCACCATTTATATGATAGTTTTCCTCATGATTAAAAGCTGAGATAAGGGTACATTCGAATTTACGATGCACAAGTTTTCAGTACCTGGCTGGATTTTGAAAAAAAATGTTAACACAGGTAACTCAATGCTTTCACTTACTTGAAGTTACTTGAAGGAAAAAAAATGCTAAAAATGTCTAAAGCTTGTGTCGCTTGAGTGAAGCCTTCTCCCAAATGGTAAATATATTTTAGATGGCTGAAGGGCCACAAAAGTCTTCCGAATCAAACGAGAGTCAGAGCATTCAATGCAGAAAAATCACCAAAACTGCATATTTAACTCATTCTGGACCAAAGTGTCGTTTTAGCTCTTTTGCCTTTCCAGCAACGATATGTTTATTAGTATTCAATTAATAAGAGAGACAAACGTAGCAAAATAGTAGTAATATTGTCGGTACTTTAAGTTAATGCTGGTGTTAAAATGTAAATCGCATCTGTGACGATTTTATGACATATATCTCTTAGGTCAAAACAATACTTCGTATCACTTCCATTTGTCAAAAGTGACTTTACAGTGTATTTTCGTACTAAATTTAAAAACACTCAACCTGGCGAAATCTCGTAAAATTTTACAAGCAATTTCTTGTAGAGCCTTAAAACCAGCTTTTATTCCCGATTGTCACCATTTATATGATAGTTTTCCTCATGATTAAAAGCTGAGATAAGGGTACATTCGAATTTACGATGCACATTTTTTCTTTACAAAATTTAAAAATATATATAGCCTGGCCAAATCTCGTAAGCTAAACAAACTTTTGAAGGGTTTTTTTTAAACGAACTGTAAAGCCTTCAAGTCAGCAATTCCTCTCAATTGTTACCATTTGTGTGATGGCCTTTTCCGTGATTAAAACCTCAGATAAGAGTACATTAGAATTAAAGATACACGTGTTTTTTTATGTCTGTAAAATTTTATGGCAGGTGAATTTTTTATACATTTTTGTGTCCCCTGTAAAATGTGTTTTATGTGGGATACAAGGTATTGTTTTGTCATGAACGACATAGATATTACACTTCTAGAGATTATCTGTTCGGTGGAAACAGATAATATTACTAAAACGGTCTGAATTCCGAAATCGATCGTGCTCGTGTTAAATTTTGAATTGGAATCAGCGCCATTGTAAAGCTGCGTTGAGCTGATTGAGTGCGAGTCAATACTCCGTTGGCAATCCGAGTTTCTCCGCCTGCTATGCATATGCGCTAAACGGTAATATACTTAAAGTCATCGTGACATATTTGCCTCTCAATAGTTTGATTAGTATTGTCACAACAGCTGCAAACTGTTTTTTTTTTATATTGGGTGCGTCTCTGATGATAGAATTTTAGAGGATGCATCGTTTATAATACCTTTTTTTTGTTTAAGAAAATCATCAAAACTGACTATATTTTACCGAGGATGTGTGTTTTATTTTTTTTATTCTAATTACATATAACAATTTTATTAGATACATATACCAACCGGTTTCGGCTCTACCTGAATTATAAATAATACATATTTGTTCAACCCTGAAGAAGGTTCAGTTAGAGCCGAAACCGGTTAGTATATGCATTTTCTAAAGTGGTGTCAAAACAAAGTTACTTTTATTTAAATTTAAAACAATTTTTGTGCATTTTTTAAGTACATTTTCTCGTGAAGTTAAGGTCCTCATTTTTTAAGTAATGTATTCTTATTGATACATTTTCAATGTAGAACAAAATTAAATCTTATGATAAGAGCAATAGAATTTCAAAGTATTAAAATGTCATAAGTTAACTCATCAGTAAATCGCAAAGTAGTAGCAAAATAATATATATTTACCGGTTATGCCTCAGCTTTTTCAATTTAGTCAGTAAAGGTGGTCATCCGGTATAAATTATGTTGCAAAAGTGAGCGAAAATTTGGAAGTTTTTTTTTCATGTTTTTATATCATTATCGTGTTCATCCTTTGCAGTTCTATTATTAAAAATATGAGTTGACCTGTGTAGGTATTCGATTTTTCCATCGTTAATGGATATGTGGTGAGCTGAGCTATATACCTGCCCTCAGTTGGCATTTATTTCTTCACACTGTCTAGTTGGTACATGTTAACTAGTTGCCATTTATATTTAGCTACCTACAATTGATTAAAAAACACTTGATAATTTCTTGTTTTCTTTATCTTATTCAATTTAAAATTAAGCACTCTGTATAAGTTAATGTAGTTTCGTACCACAATCTGCTAAACATAAATATTTCAGTATATTTCGGCTATTGACTAATTTGGTTTTCAATATAAATATATTTTTTTTAAACATCATTTAGGCATGCTATAATAATTTCAATTTTTTAGTTCTAAACCTAAGTTTGTTTGAAAAATATTTTTTCTATTTTATAATTATGTTTTTATGACACAAAAAAGCCTAATAAGCTTAATGTATGTTTCATAACATACAACTTACACGCGAATCTATTATTCTTCCTTGAATACGCTTTTATAAATTAATCCCTATAAAACTGTAAGCATGATGACAATATCTGCATGTTGTGTTTAAATTTGTATAGCTAACATGTTTGTATGTGAGAATTGTTCTTATATTATTTTGCCTTTAGTTTTCATTGTAATTGAACATTAACAGTAATTACAATTGATTAATGATAACAATTTCACTTTGTGCATTTGCTATTACCTATCAAAGTTTTGTTAACAATGAAAACCTCTATCTCTAATAATGCTTGCTTGAGTGGTGAAAAGACTAAGCAATCAACTTGTGCAAATACTCACCATTAGATCTTAGATTCATCACTTGTAATGTAATTTATAAGCACATTAAAATGCATCACAAATAATTGTTAGTTTCATCAATTATTATAGCAAAGCAAATTTACTAAATTTAAATTCCCTCACCTGAGATGAGAATGCTTATCAACCAACTTATGCAAATGTTCACTTTCGATCGTTAGTTTCATCATTAGCAATAGCAATCCATTTAAAATAAATGTAATAACCTTCACCTGATTTGAAAGGGCTTATCAATCAACTTACGCTATTTCCTCACCATAGATGGTTAGTTTTCATTTGAATAAGTTTAAATTCTTTCACCTGAAATGACTGCTTATTAATCAACTCATGCAAATGCCCATTATTGATTATTAATTTCATCATTAGCAATAGAAACGCATTTTAAATAAGTTTAAATTCCTTCACCTGAAACGAAAGGGCTTATTAATCAACTTATGCAAATACCTAACCATTGTTTGTTAGTTTCATCATTAGCCAAAGAAAAGTATTTTAAACAATTTGTAATTCCTTCACCTGGGTTGAAGGGGCTTATCAATCAACTTATGCAAATTCCTATCAATGGGTTGTTAGTTTCATCATTAGCAATAGCAATTCATTTCAAATAAGTTTAAATTCCTTCATCTGAGATGAATGAACTTATCAATCAACTTTGGCTAATACCTATCCATTGTTTGTAAGTTTCATCATTAGCAATAGCAAAGTATTCCAATGAATTTTCAATTATTTTACATTACTTGATGAAAAGGCTTATCAACGAACTAAAGTCAACGCTTCACCGTTTGTTAGCTTCATCGTTAGCGATTCATTTCATCAACAGATTGTATCTTCGAACCTACTAATCGTGTGTTACCCCGTGTAGGACTTCACCCTGGACTTTTACTTCCGTCAGTTCTGGACGGACCCGCGCCTCGCCTACAAGAAGAGGCCGGGGGTGGAGACCCTGTCCGTGGGGTCGGAGTTCATCAAGAACATTTGGGTGCCGGACACGTTCTTCGTGAACGAGAAGCAGTCCTACTTCCACATAGCCACCACGAGCAACGAGTTCATCCGGATCCATCACTCGGGCTCCATCACTAGAAGTATTCGGTGAGTGATCTCCCTCTATCTAGTTCCAACTCGATTCTTACTACACCATTCCTACAACTACACATTGTTATTACTATTCAAATAGAATAATACTTAGGTGAAATAGATACTCAAAAATGTATAAAATGTCAGAGGAACTAAATTGGCTAACATTTAAACAGATAACATAACATTTAACACATTGATATTTATACATAAACTAAAAAGCAACTTGTTACCAAAACATTTTTCTGACAAAATTATTTACAAAATGGATATTCACAGACGTAATACGATGACATGCAAATAAATGAGTCTGCCAAAAAATAATGAATCCAATAATAATAAGCAAAACAGTTTACTTTGTAAAGGGATGAAATGTTATAATGCGCTGCCGGAAACCATCCAAATTAAACCAATTTAAAAATATTAACTAGCCTGTAAAAACTATGTAAAATATATTACTAATATCAAGTAGTATATAAGTAAATATTATTAAGCCAAAAAGTGTATGAATTCTAATTAGATACTTGGTAAATTTTGATGTAAAAGTGTTTAAAATAAAACTTTAAAAAACCCTTGAGTTACTTGCTGCGCGTCGCGTTGTTCCTTGACACGTTCTCATTTCGGACGCTTCTTTCAACATGCTTAGCTGCATTTAAGTGATACTAAACAAGTTTATATCTGTTTTAGATCATTGAGACTATCCCTAAAGGCACCCTTAAGTGAGAAAGTTGAATTGTCAAATGAGAAAAATGATTTATTTTATTATTAACGGACCAATTACAAAAAATACACAACACAAAATGAGAAAAAAAAAATGAAAACGAGTAACAAATACACAACCTTTTAATGCAACAATAACAAAAATAGGACAAAAATTACATTTGATGGAGCATTCAAGTCAAGGCCTGAACAAGGTTTTGGTAGAGTCAATGGTGTTAGACATAGTAAATCGTATTCTTCGAAGATTATTATCGTAAACAATGACAAAAATCATACAGTATGGTATCAAAGAAGATTTCTTGGAAGTGTTTAACCTACCTATTTTTTTTTTAAATCCTTATAAAGATAAATAGCTATTTTAAGCAATGTTTGGATTCTCTACTGAAAATATCTCATTCTGAAAGGTTTATTTTTTGTTTTTCTTAAAAAGTAAAAAAGACGAACATTCCCGGATTACGAATAACCTGACAATATTTGAAAAACTTTTTCTAACATATAAGCAGCAGCTGTTGCTTGAGCAGCGTTGGAGTACTTAGCCAGCAAAAGAATTGAACCCACGACGTCCGGATAGAAATCCGACGTGTTTGTCTACTAAGCTACTAACCGGTCGAATGTGCTTTTCTTGATTTTGTGCAAAAGCACTTCATTTTGCCGAGAGATGCTATAAATTATAATTAGTTATATAAATGATTACCCAATGGTAAAGCAAAATAGTTTTTTTTTTCGTTATCGGTAATTGACTCCTAGCACTTTTTATATGAAAATTCCTTGTAGACATTTCAATACAAAAATTACCAGATATTCATAAATTCTACAATAGCTGTGATGATTTTAGTGTAGAGAAAACAAATCCATATGATAAATACGCATAACATTTGGCAGTTGAAACTTCCACTATTGTGGGTCTCCAGTCAGAGCTGGGAGAATTTTCTTTGTTCGCTGTAAGAATCCCATACGGAATACGAATGCTATCCCCGTATAATGGCCCGGGAACATATGTAGGCACATTATATCTTTCCGCATTGAAGCACATTCCTCGTGTGTTCTTGTGTATGTACGTGAATAAACATATATTCTTCTAGATTCTCATCTGACACACTCAGACCTACGCCTCTAGCGAGGGACGTAATGGAGATGTCTCTTTTGATACAATTGTTTCATTTGGATCACTGAACAGAAAATTCTTAGAAGCGTTATATAACGCATATCAACTTAGAATAAAACAGATTTCAATAGTTTACATAAGGCCTTGTGACTCGCAGGCCTTGATTGTTTATTCTATTTTGAGAAAGAATTTCAAATGTGTAAATCAGGATCGATTTATTTATTTTTATACTAACGGACCATTGTCCAATTGCAAAAAAATACGTAACACGAAATGGGAAAAAAAAGCAACGGAGAAAGGACAGTACATACACTATACTAAATGAAGCAATGCTAAAAATATACGTGTGGAAGAACATTCAAGTCAAAGCCTGAACAAGGTTTTGGTACAGTCAATGATGTTAGACATAGTAAATTGTATTCTTTGATGATTATTATCGCAAAGAATGACAAAAATCATTTAGACAGGTGCAAACAATTTAAAGACCTTGGCTTGGGTTAACAAGTCTCGTCATTCTGGACAGTGGAAAATGATACCCATAATTAGTAGAGTGATGATTGAGAAACAGCAGTCCATTGTTTCTGAGTCTACGGCAAGGAATGTTGAACGGGATGAGTTGTAAATTTTAAAGTAAATGAAAATGGTATTTATTTCTGGCAGACAGGCACGCCCACAAGATGCATTAAATGTTTTGGTTTGAGTCTTGAGGGTTTTAAGTGAATAGCTCATTGATTAGTCGAAATAATTCAAAGGTAAAAGGGCTGAAGCTCCATTCTAGAAAGTGTACACCAGAACACTTTATTGAGTTTTTTTTGTTTGACAATAAAATTCATAAGTTTTCAGTACCTGGCTGGATTTTGAAAAAAAATGTTAACACAGGTAACTCAATGCTTTCACTGAGTTACTTGAAGGAAAAAAAATGCTAAAAATGTCTAAAGCTGGTGTCGCTTGAGTGAAGCCTTCTCCCAAATGGTAAATATATTTTAGATGGCTGAAGGGCCACAAAAGTCTTCCGAATCAAACGAGAGTCAGAGCATTCAATGCAGAAAAATCACCAAAACTGCATATTTAACTCATTCTGGACCAAAGTGTCGTTTTAGCTCTTTTGCCTTTCCAGCAACGATATGTTTATTAGTATTCAATTAATAAGAGAGACAAACGTAGCAAAATAGTAGTAATATTGTCAGTACTTTAAGTTAATGCTGATGTTAAAATGTAAATCGCATCTATAACATGAGATTTAGAAGATATAAAAGCTTTCCAAGAAGCACTCAACCGAGACCGACTCGTAAAAGAAGCTTTTACTCGATTCTTTATGATTGAAGATGAAGATCCTTTTTGTTGGTCGTCTCAATCGCCCTCCGCCGCCCGTCTCCAGGTGAAAATGTGGAAAGATCATTTATCACCCAGCCACACAACTCTCAAAGAATCGAACGCAATGATTACGGTTTCCCTTGAATGTTTTCTTGTGTCGTCCCTGTTGGTATTTTAAAAGGGGTGCGTTGCTCATTTGACCTTTTTATGGCGTAGGGCAAACATTTACGTGAACCTTTTGAAAGGCTCATTTCTTAACATTTTGCGGGATGTGTCCGCCATTGCGGGCATGTGCGCTAATGCGATCAGCGGCTGGATGCAGCCGTGCGCGGGTAAGCCGTCTCATCCTATCTGATATGACAGACAATAGACGCGGTGATCAATAATTGGACACGGTGGATCTCACCAAGATGCCGCACGAGATACAAACAAGATGAAAGGGCAACAAAAGATTTTGTAATAAATTTAAGCCTTAACACAAAAAAATCGCGATAAACGTCATTTTGCAGTTTTCTAATACAAGCAATACTACAAATGATTTATTCATAAAGTTGGTATAGGTAGTTAGGAAAATGTCTAAGGCTTCCAGTGAATAATTTGTTTCAAACTGCAATCATTCGAATTCTATGAAAAACACACTAAAACGTCAGTAAAGGGTATAGTTTGAAAACGACCAAAAATGTCTGTATGCATTTCATAAAGAGTTAAAAAGATTAATGTTAAAAAACTGTATTCACTAAACACCTTAGACATTTTCCTAACTAATCGAATTGAATTGATAGATAAATCAATTGTAGTATTGCTAGTATTAGAAAACCAAAAAATGTGTATTTTTGGGTGCTGACAACATTTCTAAGATTACCGTTCCCGGGAATTTTCAAAAATAATATGTTTAATAATAAGTGAAGCTAAAGTGAAGTGCTTATGACTATTGCGAAACGAATGCCTGGCCAAATCAAGGAGTTGCTAGGGAAGTACAAAAAATAAAATATTGTGTTTTAACGACATAGCAAATATGTTCAATAATTAACGATATACGCGTTTGGCGAATATAAAAATATGTTCAAGGAAGCGAAACTAGCACAGTGAAGTGCTTATACCAACCCGTTGTAAGAACTGGCAGAGGAAGGATGAAAGTAGGCAGAATGCTGTAGAAATGAGATCCTTGAAGCGCAAGGGCGTAAAATCGTGTATGAACGTATTAAAAATGTGGGTGTATGTAGAAAGTAGTGTGAAGAGAATAAATTACTTAAAAAAGTAATGGAATGAGGGGTCGGAGATGCTCGAGGAAGATATGGCACGATCAAGTGAATCAAATACTTGAATCAGACCATGCGAAGAGTCAGAATAACAAAAGAGTACGTATGATACGATGTACGAATGTTAACGAAGCAAGGAGTGCCGAGACAGAGTTAGTTAGCTCTCTCGATTCATATTATATGTCTCTTTCTCTCCGTTTCTTTGTTATAATTTAAATGTTGTTCTATTGTTTTCTCATTGTTTCGTTATTTTGTTTTATATTTTGTTCTCCCTCTGTATGTGTATATGACCGCACACTTTTTATTTTTTGTTAAGTTTAATTTTGAACCCTGATGATGCTTAGGCTAAGCAAAACCGGTCGGTCATAAAAATTAAAATAATATCTGTTGATTTAAATAAAAAATATTTTAGTTTTAAGCCACTTTATTTATACAGATATAACATTCAATGTTATATGTGTAAATTAAATGTAAATATAAATTATAATTTCAAGCTACAAAGTGATTGCTTCCTTCGATAAATTAATATCTGTTGTCTTATACAAAGTTATTTTTTCATCTGTTTGAAATATTTGTAATCAAATAATTCACTATAAAGTGTTGAGGCTGATTTACAAGCTTGCCAAGAGTTTGAGGTGGGTCGTTACGCCACTGAACATACACATATACATAATATATTGTTGTATATTTACACGTTAACCTCGCCAGTAATTGCATAACCTCATAAACATGCCCGAGGCATTAGCAGCTATGTGACAGGTAGTGGTTGATATTTATTTCTCGGGCGGTAGACAAAACTGCCTGAGGTAAACTGCGGGTATGAATATTGATGTAATTAAAATTCTTCTCCTACTTTTTGGTTAATATTTCTATGGGAAACACCTATTTGTGTTATTCAATACACACGTCTATAAAACGCGGAATTTCTTCTTATTAGATTATATTCTTAACCTCAGATCGTACTGGTTTTTGTTAAATTAATTGAATGTTCTTCTAATTTACTCTATATTCACAAATTATTCATTTTGAGTAACTCCAAGAGTATTTTTTTTAAGTTTTGATAACGGTAATAATATATCTGAATCTTAAAACATAACCTCTTTTCCTAAATGCGATTTTATTGGGGATACGCGTTACTCAATATATTTTTAAATATATTATTTTTAATGAAAATGAAATAATAACTTTGTTTAAAACTACAGATTTTATTTTAATTTTTATGACCGACTGGTTTCGCTTAGCCTAAGAATCATCAGGGTATAAAATTAAACTAAACAAAAATACATAGTGTGAGGTTATATTTACTTATACATATAGAGAGAGAACACAATATAAAATAAAATAAAAGAACAGTGAGAAACCAAAAGAATAATAATTAAATTATACCAAACGAACAAAGAGAAATAGACCGATAATATGAAATTAAAGAGACAAAACGTCAACTGAGAACGTGATAATAGAATAATGAGAAGTTTTATAAGTTCACTGGAAATACACCTAATATTGGACTACTGGAAACTACATTAAAATAAAATAATATCTGTAATCTTATACAAAGTTATTATATCATTTTCATTAATATGTCAAACCACAAAGTGATTGCTTTCTACGAAAACATATATATTATTTTTACTACTTATTTTAGTCACAAGTCATAAATATGGCAGTGCTTTTCCGGTAAAACCGGTAGAAAGGTTTTTTTGGTTATAAATTTATTATAAATAGAACACATATACTTTGTTTTTAACCACTTTTTTATTTAATATTTTGTCTACCGGTTTCGGAAGTACCCTTCCATCATCAGGACAATATTAAATTAATCTGAAATACAAAATACTGAGATAAATATACATATTTAGGAGTTGTAAGGAGAAGGAGTAATTGAGGAAATTATGGGAATAACAGAGCGGTTTATTGGAAAAATATTTAGGATAGGACTATAAGATAAATTAATTTGATTGTTTATTATTTATTTTTTACCTTGATAAAATTTGATTTATTTGTTTTAAACATGTTATTTATGTGTGAACATAATGAATTTTGCATTTATTACTGAAAACAACAACATTTTTCTATTATTTCCAAAAAAAATTGATAATATCTATAGTTTCAGAGAAAAGGCACCCAAAAACCCGCCCTAATGGACTATTTAACAATTTTGTTGAAACGTCATCTTGCTATCGCGCACACGTCACCATAACCTCTGATAATCTGACAGCTTAGCCAGCAACGATTGACATATTGTCAACATTAGCTACTTGGTGGATAGGTGTCCGCCGGCCAAAGCTGATCTAGCCTCCCAGGCTGTCTGGCGTCTGGCCAAGTCAGCACCCGATCCCAACTGCCAGCTTTACAGAGCACACGGATGTGAAAGCTCAGTGCGAAACTTTAAACTTCCGGCTAAACATGGATAGTTTGACGTGATTAGTTTGATGTAATAATGACTTTGTACTCGTATAAGACCATAGATTTTTTTTTTTATTTTATTTCCCATGACCTACCGGTTTCACTTAGTCTAAGCATCATCAGGGTACAAAATTAAACTAAACAAAAAATACAAAGTGTGCGGTTATATATACATACAGAGGGAGAACACATAAAAAAATAAGAGAACAGTGAGAAAATAATAGAGTGACATTTAAATTATAACAAAAGAACAGAGAGAAAGAGACAAACAATATGAAAAAAAGAGGCGAAACGTCAACTGAAAAAGTGATCAAAGAATAATGAGAAGTTTTATGAGTTTACGATAAGCTTAAGGTTCATTATTGTGTTATTGTTTTTTAATCTCACATTTAATTAGATCGCTAAATAACAATAATTCCTGGCTAATTTATATACCGTCATTCTGGGTGCTTACCAACACTATAATATAAAATAACTTTCAACTAAACTACCTTCAAAATACTTCTCTAAAATACGCTCTACTTTAACTTCATGGCTTCACGGGCAAGTTTGCTAGCCCCATAATTCGTTGAAAAATATTTTATGGCCGACTAACTAACGATCATGCCATTTCACCGAAGGGATAAACAGATAGGGATTGAACGCCACTAACTTTGTTCTGGAACCCATTTCTTGCTTTATCGACACAAATGCACCGTCTGACTAACGGTTTTTTTTTAATATTTGATCGTGCCATGTCTTCCGGAAATATCATTGACTTCTTCTTCTTTCTACTTTCTTGTCATGTAACTTGACATACCTTTCTCCGTCTAATGATTTAGAAATCGCATGGTTTTATCTTACAGCTAATCCTCTCTTAAACTCACAAGATTTTTTTTATTATTTATAATTTTAAACTGTTAATTCGTGGTGGAACTCCATTTTAATAATACAATTTTTTTTAACTTAATTCTGCATTTTTTTATCTAAGACCTGACCGGTTTTACTATATGATGGGTATCTTCAGACTAAACTCACAAACGCATCTAACGCACCCCGTGTAAACTGTTTCCCAGAAGGTAATAAAACTACCCGAATGTATTTTTGAAGGTATGGTAAAGCCACCTCCGTCAGCCATAATACTAAAATTCTTGAGTCGCAGATGATTCACTATGAATGTCCATACCCATCCATTTCGGACCTAATAGTATATATTCCATAGACTTACTTAAAATTGTACCAGTCTGAAGATGCCCGTCATAATAGAATAAAGCCAACACCCAAAACAGCTTACTATATAAAGGAATGAAATCGTATAATGCGCTGCCGGAAACCATCAAAATTATGCCAATCAATAAATTTAAAAAAACCTGTAAATATTATTTCAAATGCATGTAAAACAAAATAATAAGTAGTGTTTAAGTTGAAATATTATTAGTCAAAAAGAAAATGAAATAATTAGATACTTGTAAACTTAAATGTACAAAGTAACTAATACAAAAAAAAAAAGAAAAAATAAATTAAAAGTAAAATAAATAAAAAATAATAAAAAAATAAGGTGAAACCGGTCAGGTCTTAAATAAAAAATAGTGGAATAACGTTTAAAATTTGGTATTATTAAAATCAGGTATATTGGTTAAATATTGATAAAATGGGACTGCTTGTAGTATAGCCAGGAAAGAATCTTTATGCTTCAAAATTGCAATACCTATGGCACTTTATTTTCAATTTTTCGACCTTGACACACTTAATTAGTTCAGAAAAATGTTTAAAAAAATGCATATTCAACAACGTGTAAGCAAAATAATTATAACTCCACCAGTTAATTCGCTTATCTCTTTAGTCTGAATCTTAAACGTAGTTTGTTAGAAGTTCTCCAAGAACACAGTGGAAGTAATAAGTGTCTTGTATTGTTGTTAACTAAAATAAAACTCCTTTCACGAAAATTATTAAAGTGGAATTTTCAAACATGCACCGTAAACTATCGCAGAAACTTATGTACTTTCAGTTACAACTGTAACAAATCTCGCACGGTGCACTCACAAGGCGCACTGCAGTTCACTATCAATTCAGTTTACAGAGCTGTAGGAAGTATAGCTCTCAAATAACATGGATTAATTTCTTTCAGAAAAAACTTTTTATTAAAATTCAAAATTGAAAGCACTAAAATTACAATGCAATATGGGTTTTAGAAAAAAATATTATAGACACATGGAAGTAATTTTATCTTGAAACATTTAGATCTATAGTTTCGCGTTCATTTACCTCCCGAAGCCGATTGTGAAATAAAGTGAAGTTCTAAGAACTGAATTTATTATATTAATATATAATACACAAAAATACAATTTATCAAAAATAAGCCTAATATAGACAAGATATATACATAAGTGTGTCGAGGGTGGCTGCAATACTAGTGTGGATACGTTATGGCTCAGCAACATTAGTTTCAAACTAGGCAAATGCCTGTTCTAAGAAACTAATCATGCCGTGAGGAATTGTAAATTTTGTGTCAACTATAAGAATAATACACTTAAATAGAGAAGAAAAAAAAATAATATGATATAAATAAAATTCCCATATGTGATGGAAGTCAATTAAAATGTTAATATATTCAAAAAAAATTATATTATTAGAGATATAAACGTCACACAATCGTAGGTAACTCAATTAAGTTATTTAAAGAATTATGGTAATTAAACTAAGGCAAAATAGATACTCAAGAGCAGTTTAAATGTCAGAGGAACTAAATTGGCTTACAGTGAAATAGATGCTGATATTAAAAACATTGATATTTAATCATAAAATAAAATAAAACTACTTGTTACCAATATATTTTTCTTACAAAATTATTTACAACGTGGATATTCACAGACATAATACAAAGACGTGCAAAAAAATTAGACTACCATAAAGAAAAAAACCAATATGCAAAACAGCTTACTTTATAAAGGGATGAAATGTTATAATGCGCTGCTGGAAACCATCAATATTATACCAATTAATTAATTTAAAATAGCTTTTAAGAACTGTATAAAATACAATAGTATGTCATATTAAGTAGTATATAAGTTATTATTATTAAATCAAAAAGTATATGAGTTGTAATTAGTTACTTTGATGTACAAAAACAAAAATATTATTTTTTAAAGGTATGTATTGTACCCTTAATAAATTATCAGATGACATTTTTTTAACATTTTTTCAGAATCTGTCCCACCTAAATCTAGTATAAGCCAATTAGCTATTGTTCATTCATGGTGTATTTCTACTGCAAGTGTTTCCGGAAAGCAATTTATTTTCAAAGCAGTTGTTACATCTGCCGTTTCCATTGTTATTCCTGTGAAATAATATTTCCCAAGAAATCTTATTTTACAGAATTATCACCGGCAGCAGTTTAACTTGCCAACAACGTCACATTGTAATAATTTTTGCTTTTATTTTACCACTGTTCGTAATAATACTTGGACGGAACAAATCGTGAGATAATTATCAAATATACAAGTTGTATTGTTCGAACTAAAACAATGACGCGTTTAAAGTGAATGCTGTTCTTATTACGTTATTGAACAGACGCAGTCTCTCTAAAGCGATGCAATTCAAATGCAAAATGGAGACATTGAGAATAACGAGCGGTACAAATCCGCTCTAATTACTTATCAGCTGTTTTATTGTTCAACTTCCAGAGATAGTTTTATGTCGGGGCTCTCAGACAATAGGTACCCTCCAGAAGTTTGAAAATGCTTTATTTTAAAGTGCCACTTGCACTTAATTAAAAAATCAAGGACCCTCGACTGAAGTTTCAAGCTTTTGTAGATTTGATAAGCTGCAGGCGGCGACTGTAAGCTGCGAGGAGCTAGCATAATGTCGATATTGACCTCAAAGCTAAGTGAGGAAACTTTAGAAGCGCCACAGTCGGAGCTTTTCAGCGAAGGGATGACAATGAAATAGAAACATTCTCAACTATCCGCTCAACTCGAAGAGTGAATCAAAATAAAATATCAGGAGATACTCGTACTTGTACGTTAATAAAATAATATAAAAATTCCAACACGTTTTTGTAAGCATACTTTATCATTGTGATAACGAAGAACGAATGACATCGGTGCAAACTTAGTAAATCTTCTTTACTTCTCGTTTTAACAGCGCCCTCGAGGTAATTTTTAAGATATTTACAAAAAAAAACCGAACTCGAGCACGAACTCCTGGTGAATACCGCACAAGAGATAAAATTGCTTCCAACCGTCTAAAGCCAGTAGGACTATGACATCTCCAATTGGGGTATCTTGTGAGGCTGAAGGTTGTCGGGAGAGGAAGGAGATGGGGAAGAGGAAGGTTGGGAAATACCTAGCTATTAAGATCGTGTCACCAAATACGGCTAAAGTTGTTTGAAGCAGCGGTTTTTTGGTCTTCCACCAGGGCGGTACTTAGAATAGTTACCACTCTGGAAATAATATACATGTATACAAGTATATATGTATCTCACTTTAATAGTGCATCCATCATACGGAATATCTAAACTTCTTCAAAAATCTGCTCTGCGTCCAACTAACTTATCATCTCTGTAATATATTTGGATGTCTTAATGCATAAACCTCGGGCATCTCTATTTATTAATTTATTTCAACGTTATATTAGAACCTACCTTTTTTTCATTAAACATAAACCATTTAAAAATATTACATAAACCCAAAATATAATAATATGTAGTGACATATCTGTTTTTTTTCAAAATGTTATATTGTAATTAACATTTTTTTTAGAAAAGACAAAACATATCAAATCTAATAACAAAACTCTCCCAACAACAATATTTCATATTTATTAAGCGACAAATTAAAGATGTTTCAAGTCGAGTAATAAATAATAAGGGTTGCTTACGTCAGGACGCCTGAAAAAACAAACGATTTTCAAAGTGACATTGCTGTTTGTATTTACGATAAAACCTCTTGCAATTTTATTTTTATTTTGAAGGAAATATATTCAGCCACACGAAAATACAATAAAACGAAAAAAAATGTACAAATTTCTTAATCAAATTTTTTTAGTAACACGAGGGAGAAAAAACCAATTCTCCAAACATAAGTGGTTATTCCAGAAAAAGTGAGTTATTACGAAATTAAGGTACGAGGGAAGTTGAACCTCGCGGGAATCCGGCGTTCCAGAGGTTAAAGTTCGTAGAAATAAAAATGGAACACATTTAAAGCGTTAAAAGTATATTTGCGTATAGAGTGGTGGATACTCTAAATTTCGACCTGGGGAAAGACCACCATTCAGAATCGAAAAGTTGCTCGAGATGACTTTAGCCGTGCTTGGTGACCAGATCTGAATAACCATATACTTCCCAACCTTCATATTATCCATCCCTTTCCCCTCTCCACCACCTTCAAACTAACAACATACCCCCATCGGGGATACCATATTATTTTTGCGGCACGTTCTATAATAGTAAATACTGTAATTATCGCCCTAGTAAAAGACCACCATTCAGAATTGAAACGTTGCTTGAGATGGCTTTAGTCATGTTTGGTGGCCAGATCTGAATAGCCAAGTCCTTTTCAACCATCCTCTTCACCATCTCCTTCCCCTCCCCACTGCCTTCAGCCTCACAGCACACCCCAATTGGGGATGCCATAGTCCCACTGGATCTAGACAATTGGGAGCAGATGGGACTCTTGGCGATATTCAATTTAAAAAATAAAAATAAAACGCAAGGAACAATGCGAAAATGAATCTTGTATTTTTTTGCCTAGTGTTTTTCCGAATAATGGATCAAAGAATTTTCCGCGTTTCGAGTGATGTTAGCCTGATCCCACTTCTAATGAATCCTGCATAGAACCTGACGAACTGTTTGACGAACACCATCCAATATTCCCTCGACAAGGGCGGCGTCTTGAGGCGGATTGACACCGGGCCGCCGCATGTCACCTGTCGGGCTGAGCCAGCGGGCGGCTTTCGCAGATTTTTAAGGCGCGCCGCCCTCACTTCGAAAGTAGATAGATTAGTTGAACATGAACCGCTTTAACGTGGGTTTTTTTCTCCGCATTGCGCACTTTAAACGGTGTCGCACTGTTTAAGAATCTGGCCCCTTCACAGCGGTAGTGGTACACGAGGAAATTTGTAGTCTTAACGAAAGGTTAATTGAGTACTTGTAAGGAAAACGAAAATTCGACCTCATTATATGTTTTTTTTTGTATGAGTTCCAACTGCTCTCAAGCGTCTAGAGCCAGTTGGACTATGGCATCCTCAATCGAGGTATGTTGTGAGGCTGAAGGTAATGGGGAATGAAATGAGATGGAGAAGAGGAAGATTGGAAAGTATCTGGCTATTCAGATCTGGTCACAAACAAACACGGCTAAAACCATTTCAAGCAACGTTTTGATTCAGAATGGTGCTTTTTTACCAGGGCGATACTTAGAGAAAAAAAAAAAAAATCTATGGTCTTATATAAAGTCATATTTAATTTTCAAACTATGATTTTTTTATCAATTAATCGTGAAAAACAAAAATAAATTTCCTCACGCCGGGATTTCAACTCCCAACCTTTGGATTTTTGTGGAGAATATGAGCTCCGGTGATTTTAGTGAAGGTATGATCTTTTTCAATCATCTTATTGAAAAATATCATACCCTTAGAGTACATAGAGTGGTATCTATCCAAGGCAGTGTAGTCAGTTTTTGATGATTTTCACCGGACTCGGCAGACCTGGGCGTGGCTAAGACTAAGTTTAGGGTATTTATACATCCATTCAAAGCACATACCGACATAATGTTTTTGTTTATTCGTATAACCACTTTTTCACAGTATTGTTATTAACAAAAACATAGCAAATAACCTAAGAAACCGCTTAGTTGTGTACATTTTAGTGGCACAATAAAAATGTGGGTGGAGCCCCGCTGTGACCCAGGCGACCAAGATCATCGTGACAGTACATAGAAGCGGTGTATTATATTTGTTTTCTCTTTTTCTCTCATGGTGCACGACGTGAAAACCAACCCGGAGAAAGTGATTTATCGCAAGTTTGTGTAGGTTGGGTAAAAATAATTAGCTCTCCCTCCACATATTCTTACTTCAAGATCATAACTTATTTTATTTTTAAACTGTTTTTTTAAATAATCACGCTTAACAGTTTTAACAGTTTTACAACCTTAGAAATCTAACAAAGGCACATGACGTTGGTTTCGACAAGGCTGTATAATACAGCCCACCGTTCCGTCCGCAGCAGTTACCAGTACGTTAGCTAAGTACCGACGCCATCTCATAATGCGCTGAACTTTCTTAATATCCGGCATTCTGTAATGCATCGTTCATCGCGGCCTGCATTATGAATCTCCAAGACGGCCTTCGCGCAAAGGCCTTTTTCTACTGGTGTCATTAAAAACTTTACCAACGGACATTAAACTTGCTGCACGCTGAAAATATAATTCTGCACATTATTCATCTTGGATTCATTGGCCTAGTTTGTTATAAAATACCTTGTCAAGTAATCATTCGTACCAACTGTCTGTAATATATTAAAATATGATTTATTATATTTTAACTTACTAAATAATAACCATCACGCCGTTTCCCTGCAGGGACAGGCAGCGAGGACGGACTGTCATACACCTATGTCTTGGCACAAACTTTTTGCTCCATTAAAAAACACTATTCTGTTATTCTGACTCTTCACGTGGTCCGATTCAAGTATTTGATTCACTTGATCGTGCCATGTCTTTCTCGGGCGTCCTTGACTTATTCTTCCATTCACTTTCGCATCATTTATTCTTTTCACACTCCTTTCTTCGTTCATTCGCTGTACGTGTCTAAATCATTATTTTTTTATTTAGGAAAACATACAACTTTATACTACTAACTAACTAAACATCACGCCGTTTCTCCGCAGCGGTAGGCAGAGAGGACGGACCACCATATAACTATGTCTTGGCACACACGGCTTGCTTCATTTACATTCATACATACTCTTCTGTTATTCTGACTCTTCACGTGGCCCGATTCAAGTATTTGATTCACTTGATCGTGCCATGTCTTTCTCGGGTGTCCTTGACTTCTTTTTCCATTCACTTTCGCATCATTTATTCTTTTCATAGTCCTTTCTTCGTTTATTTGCTCTACATGCTCAAACCATCTAAGCGTCTCTTTCTTGATCCTATTCATTACGCTCACATCAGCCTTGCATTTTCTCCGGATATCCATATTTTTAATACGGTCACACATGGTTTTACCGCACACACGTCTCAAGGATCTCATTTCCACAGCATTCAGTCTACTTTCATCCTTCCTCTGCCAGTTCCTCGCCTCACTGCCATGCATCAGGGTAGGTATAAGCACACTTGTGGACTCCTAGCCTCGCTTCTTCGGACAATTTTTTTATTTGCGCCAACAGAGTTCAATCCTCCATTAATGGAGTTTCCTGTTCCATACGTACTTGAATAAATAAAGTTAAAAGTATGTTATATTCACCACTGAAGTATCCGCTAGTAATAAATATATTTTAAACAAAAAGGAAAAAAAAAAAACATTTTTTTTTTTTTAATGAATACCGCACAAGTCTCAACTGCTCCCAACCGTCTAGAGCCAGTGAGACTATGGCATCCCCAAATAGGGCATGTTGTGAGATTGAAGGTATCGGGGAAGGGAAGGAGATTGGGAAGAGGAAGGTTGGGAAGCACCTGGCTATTCAGATCTGGTCACTAAACACGGCTAAAGCCATTCCAAGCAACGTTTCGATTCTGAATGGTGGTCCTTCATCAGGGCGATACTTCTAGTATCTACTACTCTGGAACGTGCAGCAAATATTATTATCATATTATTTTACATGAATTAAATAATGTGTTATGACATTTGTTAATTCAAATAGAATTTATTTACCACCTAACATAACCTAACCCAACCACACAGGCCATCAGTGAGGCCGATTTTATGGCTAAAGAGTATCTACCACTCTAATAATAATAGTGGACGAACGCGTAGGATTCCCAGCCGGGCGTCGCGGGTTCAATTCCTCTGCTGGCGACTTCCATAATTTCACAAGCAACATCTTTCGTCTACAATTATGGCAGTAAGAGTTTACGATTTTTTCGTAACCCGGGAATATTAACCTTTCTTTAAAAATAAAAAGAAATAAATATGTTACTAACTAAACAGACACGTCCACAGCACACTTCCACCGGGTTATCTTTTCAGTGAGTACATGAAATCATTATGATCTGACTGTCCGAGTGTCCTGACCCAAGCCGAGTAGGCTTCGATGCGATCGGATCGAAGGACGAAATTGAATACATTTCACACAGTCCGTTAATTTAATTTGTACGGCCAAGCTGATTACGCCGGGGCAGTTAATTGATGGCAATCTGCCTTCGTCCACCAGACCTGGCTTTTCCCACGTTTTCCTACATTAAAAAAAATATTTTGTTTTTTTACCAATCGAACACCATTGTTCGCAGCCATATTTCAAACGGACAATGAATATTTTATCAGAAGGCCACAATCAAAATCAAATAAACTGATTGGTCACTTGTGTCGAACAAATATTTGGGCCGAAAGATTTATTTTAGAAGTTTTTCATAACGTTTTCTGTTATTTTATAGTGAGTCCCAACTGCTCCCAACCGTTTAGAGCCAGTAGGACTATGGAATCCCCAAGTGGGGTATGTTGTGAAGCTTATAGTAGTGGGAAGGGGAAAGAGATGAGGAAGGGGAAGGTTGAGAAATACTTGGCCATTCAGATCTACTCACCAAACACGGCTAAAGCCATTTCAAGCAACGTTTCAATTCTAAATGGTGGTCTTTCACCTGGGTGATACTCAGAGTATCTACCACTCTGGAACGTGCCGCAAATGTACTTTATATTATTTTATTTGATTTAAATGTGTAATGACACATATTAATTTTTAAGAAAGAATTTAATTTAATTTAATTTAAAAAGAAAAATTTACATACAAATCATGTGTAGTATTTGGTTGTATTAGAATGCTACAAAGTAACGTTAAGCGTCATTCTTAAGTGCTGACCCTTAAAGGTGTATCTTATTTCTAACAGCTAACCTGAGTGAAAAACTAAAAATATGCATGCATTAAAAAAATTGTTAAATAAATGGACATAGTCTGTGAAGCTGTATATCTCTACAGTTCGTGATAGAAATTACGATTTGACTGAAATCAGTTAACAATTCAAGACGAACAAAAATTCTGCGTTTTTAAATTTCATGACGCCGGAACTCACTATTTTACTCAAAAGGTTTGTGTTCTATTTCGAACATCATATTTTCCGCTTCACGCTTAAGATTCGTACAGTTCAAATATGTTTTATTTTAAAAAATCGTGTTTAGTTTCAAATTTTGTCGACGAATTAGTTTATTTAATTAAAAACAAACTAATTAACACGAGAAATAGTATAATGCCCGAAAACTGTCCAAAGATTTAAGATAAAGCAATAAAGTGCTTACAATATGGATATCTTTAAAATATAACCTTCACTCTTGCTAAGAAATATATTGCTGTTGCAGATTCATTAAAAAACCTTTCGGAATTATTTATAATTTTAAAACTGTTGATTCGCGGTGGATCTTCATTTTAATGATTTTAATAAAACCATTTTTTTGCTGTATTCCACTATTTTTTTTATTTAAGACCTGACCAGTTTCACTTTATGACGAGCATCTTCAGACTTGTACAATTTTGAGTAAGTCTATGACATATATACTATTAGGTCCGGATTTTTTTTTTCAATGTTATTGTAAAGCCGCCTCTGTCAGCAATAAAACAAAACCTAAAGTCACAGATGTTCACTATGAGACTCGATAAGCGTTAATTTCGGACACTAACCGTCTTACTCATTAGATTTTTACGCGCTGACTTAGCATTGTTTTAGTTACACCGGACGTAGGCCATTCAATTAGACAGATAAGCCGTGGTTTTAAAGCAAGTTTATCGCTATTCCGACCTTATAACGCGCGTAACATTTACACCTCGTTTATGAGTAAGGGGGTAATAGTATATACGCCATTGATTTACTTAAAATTGTAGCAGTCTCAAGATGCCCGTCCTTGAAGTAACAATTTATGGAGGGAGAGCTAATTCTTTTTACCCAACCTATACAAAATTGCGATAAATCATTTTCTCTGGGTTTTCACGTCGTACACCATGAGAGTAAAAGAGATAACAGATATAATACACCGCTTCTATGTACTGTAACGATGATCTGAGTCTCCTGGGTCACCGCGGCACTCCGCCCACATTTTTGAGTCCGGTAAAAATCATCAAAAACTGACTACACTGCCTTGGATAGATACCACTATATGTACTCTAAGTGCCCGTCATAATGTGATACCGGCCAGGTGTTAAATATATTTTTTTAAATGCGGAATAAAGTTAAAAACATGGTATTATTGAAATCATTTCTTAATCACGTCTACATACGGTCCAAATGTACAAACTTGAAACGTTTGATGTGAATTAATGTGAGAACGAAACATTGAAATATTTCAAGGAAACGCTTCCGATAATAACGACAAATACTTTTGAAATTCATGAGTTTGTTATTAAGAAACCTCCTCTGCGCGTATCTGTCGACTTTATTGTAAAGCATAAAAATGGAGATTTTCGGGAGAACGTTCGAAGCAGGAGGCTATCTGGATCGTTCTCGGAATGGGGATATCTTTCTTCGGGGCAATGGGGCTCCTTCTCTTCAGATAACTAGCCAGGTCTTGGAAAACATCCAACTTTTCTATTACGAGTGTCTGTTCTGCCCCGCCTCCCGCCTTCCCGCCCCGCTCCTTGTATAACTTACCCAAACACTTGCGCTCCGAGCTGACATTCCGCTGAGAGTGTTTGCACGGCGGTCGGCGGGCGGGGGTGGGTGGCTGCTTCCATTACCTCCACACAGTCTATACTCCGACCCCCCGCCCGTGCGAGGGCTACTTTCCTTTTCAAATTGAGAAACATAAAAGAGATCATAAAACTACCAACTGCTTATTCTTCAAATTTAATACTTCTTCTTTTGCGTTTTAGTAAATGCATTCATCATTATTAAAAAGTTAAGTGCACATACATGGCCTGTTCAAAAGAAAAGGTTGATTTTGAATTTTTGCGGGCTGTGTACATTCGATTATCGTTTTTTTTTTGTTATGTTTGTATACATGTGTTTATCATATGTTAGCATTATCAACCATTTTGGATAAGTAGTTTGTTTTTGACAACTGGAAAGGTTAGTCACGTTTTTGTGTGTTCTTCGATTTTTTTACTTTTGAAAAAAATGGTATTTTTTTTTGATACTGAATACCGCGCAAGAGTCCCAACTACTCCCAACCGTCTAGAGCCAGTGAGACTATGGCATCCCCAATCGGGGTATGTTGTGAGGCTTAAGGTAGTGATGAGGGAAATGAGATGGGAAAGAGGAAGGTTGGGAAGTACCTGGCGCTTCAGATCTGGTCACCAAACACGGCTTAAGCCATTTCAAGCAACGTTTCGATTCTGAATGTTGGTCTTTCACCAGGGCGATACTAGAAGTATCTACTACTCTGGTATCTTTACTGATTGGATTGTTTGATTAATAAAAATGACAGTGAACTTATATAGCGTACTTTTGTGTTATTTCACCTCAAGTGTGCTTCATACTAAATTATTCAAGTTAATAAGACCAACGGACAGGGAGAAAATAAAATATAATATGTATACAAATTAAAACTATCTAAAATCATGATCGTTATCATAAATCATGAGAGAAAAAGGTTTAGAATATGGGTATAACAGTGCATGTGTACTTCAAATGATGATTCACGTTGCCTGGACCAAAATTCTTTTACATTAAAATATTTTTTTTGAAATTTTTGATTTTCACATAAAAAAAAATAACTTACCATCACGCCGTTTCTCTACAGGGGTAAGCAGAGAGGACGGACCGCCATAAAACTGTGTCTTGGCACACACTCCTTGCTTCATTTACATTTATACATCGTATCGTACATACTCTTCTGTTATTCTGACTGTTCACATGACCCGATTCAAGTATTTGATTTACTTGATCGTGCCATGTCTTTCTCGGGCGTCCTCGACTTCTTCTTCCATTCACTTTCGCACCATATATTCTTTTCACACTCCTTTCTTCGTTCTTTTTGTTTTTAATTTCCAAGTAAAAAATGCGTGCAAAAAAATATCTTACATAATCACTTTAATAAATATTTACACTTTTTATTATCTCTTATTTTTTCATTTTTTAAAATTGTTCATTATTGTATACAATTACGTATCTATGTTTATAAATTCTTAGTAGTTATTGTAAACCACAATTCGGTACCTTCTATCGAAAAAGCCATTCTTGAAAAATATAGTCAAGATGATTTAATGATATCGTCGCCGGAAAATCAAAAGGGCTTAAGCGACAATTCGGTCAAAAATCAGCCAAACATGTAGTTTTGATCAGTTCTTCTGCAACGAAAGCTCTGACTCTCGTTTGATTCTGAAGACTTTTGTGGCCCTTCAGCCATCTAAAATATATTTACCATTTGGGAGAAGGTTTTACTCAAACGACACAAGTTTGTTATTTGTTGTCGCTTCAGGTAACTCAGTGAGAGCATTGAGTTAGTTACCTAATAAAGCTTTTTTTAAATCTTAGCAGGTACTGAAGACTGAATTTTATTGTAAAATCAAAAAACTGTGAAAAGAAAAGTGCTCTGGTGTCAACTTCCCAAAATGGCGTTTAGCTTTTTTGCCTTTCCGGTGACGATATATGATAGATGCAGGAGACCTATCGGAGGAGGTACCTATCGAAGACAGTGTAGTCAGTTTTTGATTATTTTTGCTGGACTCGGCAGACCTGTGTTATTTATTAAATGTGTTATGACGCATATTAATTAAATAAAAGTTATTGGCGCACACTGGGCTTGAACCCGCAACCTTTGGATTCGTAGTCGAGCGTCTTACCACTCGACCATAAAGGCCGTCAAACAACAACAAGTTTACGTAAGAACTAGCTATTAAGTTCTAACTATATAATGTACTTCTTGAAAACTTTTTTTTTTTTTTTTACCGTATTCTTTGTGTAATTATGATTACCATTTTTTGTGTTTTTTTACAATGTTTTGGTGTAAAACTGTTTTTGCAAATATAAACTAAATGAGGTTGAATTCGTAGCTGCCTTCGCATGTTATCTGTGGAATCATTAAATTAAACGAAATGTAGGATTTAGAAAGCTTCTTATTTGAAAATGTACCTCGAAGGTTGCAATTTATTTATGAAATGTTTGTTTCTGTTGTTTCTTGGCTTGATCCGATAAGGTCAGTGCGGTAAGACCGTGCGGCGGCTCCCAGCGCACAGCGAGCAAATTATTTACCTAGCCGCTCTCCATGCGGTCGTATTTATGTAAAGCGAAATCTGATTTTCATGCAAAGCTCGCCATTGCGTTGGAAATCAGTTATTTATATTCCTCTGCCGTTACATTATTTGACCAGCTTTCTGGCTCACTCGTGAGTCGCCCATCTTTATTCCGAGCGCGGAGGGCGTAACTTCCTGATTTGCATATTCGCTCCCCGCGCCCCGCCCCGCGCCCCCCAGCGCCACACATTCTCCGTATCGCGATCGCTAAACTCACTTTAAACATTATTTCATAACATCTTCTGGAATATCTTTACGGTGTTAAAGCCATAAAATAGAATTTACGTAACTTGTAATTATTCAAAATTTACGACCATATTTGCCAACAGTCTTTTCTCGTGTTGTAAGAAACCAAATACAGTAATAACTTTGGAGTATATAGAGTGGTATCTGTCCAAGGCAGTGTAGTCAGTTTTTGATGATTTTTACCTGATTCAGCGGACCTGGGTGTGGCTAAGGCTAAGGCTAGGGTATTCATACATCTATTCATATCACAATGTTTTTGTATATTCGTATAACCACTTTTTCACAGTTTTGCTATCGACAAAAATACAGCATATAACCCAAAAACCATTTAGTTGTATCAAGTTTAGTGGCATAGTAAAAAATGTGGGCGGAGTCCCGCGGTGACCCAGGAGCCCAAGATCATCGTGACAGTACATAGAAGCGGTGTATTATATTTGTTGTCTCTTTCTCTCTCATGGTTTACGACGTAAAAACCCGGAGAAAGTGATTTATCGCGAGTTTGCATAGGTTGGGTAAAAATAATTTGTTCTCTCTCCATACATTGTTACTCCAAGGTAATAATTAACCATCAAGCCGTTTCCACACAGGGGTAGACAGAGAGAACGGACCGCCATACAATTCTGTCTTGACGCACGCTCCTCGCTTCATTCACATTCATACATCGTCTCATACATACTCTTCTGGAATTCTTACTCTTTACATTGCCCGACTTAAGTATTTGATTCAGTTGATCGTACCATGTCTTCCTCGGGCATCCCCGAACTTCTTCTTTCATTCACTTTCGCGTCATATATTATTTTCACACTTTTTTCTCTAAGCGTCCCTTTATTAATCCCATTCACTACGCTTACATCAGCCTTGCATTCTTTCCGGATATCCACATTTTTAATACAGCCATGCATGGTTTTGACGCAAATAGCCTTTGCCAGCTCCATGCTTCAAGAATATGCTTTAATAATAATAAAAAAATATTATTGCCTAATTGATTACAGTAAGCATCAAATTCTTGATAATATTCTCCACAAACTGTGACATCTTGGTCTATCTTAACTTTAACCATAGGATTAACATGGTTGTAAAAGCAGACATTTAGTTGACGGGTAGCCTTTCTCAGTGTTGGTGAAACATATACTAGACGCTACTCAACGAGTAGCGCTAATCGACAGTTTGCTCAGAGGTGATGAAATACATACTTAGTAGTAATGGACACCGTACCTCGTGCCTTCGAAATCTTCGTGACTGGTACGAGTGTTTTTCCACAGAGCCGTTCGGGACAGTAAGCTGCAAGGGAAACATCCATCTGGTGATAGCAAACCTCCGATAGGAGAGTGCATCATAAAGTATTTGATAATTCATTAATGAATAAACAAAAATGTACCGCTCTACCACAAAATTAATAGTCAATGAATATCGTTTAATCTCTTTTATAGTAAATATTGCACAAGAGTCACAACTGCTACCAACCGTCTAGAGCCAGTGAGACTATGGCATACCCAATTAGAGTATGTTGTGAAGCTGAAGGTAGTAGGAAGGTGGGGAACATCATGGTTGGGAAGTACCTGACTATTCAGATCTGGTCACCAAACAGGGCTAAACCGATCAAGCAACGTTTCGATTCTGAATTCAGTCTTTCACCAGGGCGATACTTAGAGTATCTACTATTCTAGAACGTGCCGCAAATATACTACTTGTGGTTTTATATGAATTAATCAATATGTATTCCTTTTATCAAAACATTACTAAATGGCTAATGAGTAAGGATCGCAAGGAAATTGAAGGCCTCCTAAAATAGCATTAGAAATTCTTCACCGTGACAAACTAAAACATTGTGTAACAAATAACATAATTTTTTTAAGCTATTCTACTTGTACTCACTATCACTTACCTCAGAACAGATTATTATGACCTAGTGAGGTAGGTAATGTAAAAAAATAATGTAAGAAACAAAAAGTTAATAAAAATAAAAACTAAAACAATACATTTGCAATGTAAGGGTAGATTAGTTAATCTATAAAAGAACCTCAACAAAAGATGATTAAATAATAGCCGGAAAGTTAAAAAGGCTGAAGCGCCATTTTAGGAAATTTACACCAGAGACCTTAATTATTTTTTTTACAATAAAATAGTATCTGGTTGGATTTTGAAAAAAAATGTGGTCTCAGGTAACTCAATGCTCTTACTGAGTTACCTGAAGCGACGAAAAGCTAAAAAAAGTCCCAACGAGCCTTCTCCTAAAATAGTAAATACGTTTTAAATGGCTGAAAGGTCACAAAAGTATTCAGAATCAAACGGGAGTCGGCGCTTATGTAGCAGAAAAAAATGTTCACAATAGCATATTTGACTAATTTTCGACCAAAGTGTCGCTTGACCCCTTTTGTATTTATTTAAACGTTAATATTCCGTTATTATATTTCTCCGTCTTCTTCTTTCTAATCTCAAAGCAGATTGTAATTTGTTAAAAGGTTTCTCGTAAAGAGATTTTCCGGCGGATGTGACATCCCTCTGCGCCGCGATCAGCGATCGCGCCGCGCCTTCCCTTACGTATATTCTTCAAACAGGCAACCCTCATTTTGAAATCCTTTGATCATTATTCTTCCCTTTTAATTTTGTGATTTCAATGCAGCCATCTGGCTTTCGCATTGTGACCCGTCTGTGAAGGGTGACCCGTCCCACGTGTGGGCGGCACATCTCCACACCAGCCGGGATGTGCTTGTTAGAGGGTTGTCTACCAGATAAGACCCAGCGTCGTCATATTTATGTATATAAAAATATATACATATATATAAATATATATCTATGCGTTTACAAGAGTCGTCTTTGTCTGGATAAATTGTACCCATTCTAAGTATTTTTGTGTGTGAACGCTCGTATATATATATATAAATATATATACGAGTATATATATTTGTAAACGAGTATATCTTCATCACAACTTTTTTTATTTTGTTATAGTTAACACCACACAAGATTCCCAACCATCTAGATCCAGTAGGACTATGGCATCCCCGATCGAAATATTTTGTGATATATGAGATATTTTGCCGAAAATATATATTTTTTATTATTTTATATGAATTAAATGTATTATGACACATATTAATCAAATAAAAGTTATTAGCGCACGTTGGGTGTAAACCCGCGACCTTTGGATTCGTAGTCGAGCGTCTTACCACTCGACCATGTAGGCTGTCTATGGCATTCTTAATTGGGGTATGTTGTGAGGCTGTAGGTAGTAGGGAAGAGAAGGAGATGGAGAAGATGAAGGTTGAAGAGTACCTGGCTATTCAGATCTGGTCACCAAACACGGCTAAAGCCGTTTCAAGCAAGGTTTCGATTCTGAATGGTAATCTTCAGAATCAAAATATTGCTTTTAATGGCTTTAGCCGTATTTGGTGAACAGATCTGAATAGCCAGGTACTTCCTAATCTTCCTCTTCCCCATTTTATTCTTTCTCCACTTACTTCAACCTCACAACATACCCCAATACCACGCAACAACTTAACAAATATAAATAGAAGTTATCCAAAATAGAGCCGTAAGGAATATAAACCATCTGCCATGGAATACTTTAATATTTGCTGACATACAAAAATTCTTCCTTTAAATATAACATTACAATTGCCATATTGAAAATGATTCAAACTCGTCACACAGCAACATTAAACCTGCCTTTGATTCTGACATATATATATATATTTTAATCCTTGTGAATAATGTATCATTTTTTTACTATACCATATTATCATTTTAGATAAATAACAAAGTTTGAATATTTAAGATTTGTTTTCTCTGGGTACATTATATCGTATGCTAGCGTATTCATGTGTAAGAAACATTAGGAGTAAATATCTAAGTGCGCAAGGAAGAACGGAATGAGTACAAAAAATCAAGTTTTTAGTTAAGTATGCAGAATTGTTCCTTAGATACATATCTATCAAAAAAAAATGAGATGTGTCAGAAAATTAAATAATGTTTCTTTTTTTTAAAAAAAAAGGACATAATTAAATACAAAAAAAGAAATTCCTAAATTTTGTTTTGATTCTCCTGAACATCTGCGTTTATTTACTCATTTAATTATTCCTTGGGCACATAGATATATTAATTATAAAATAGGAACTAAGTGCAAAAATAAAAAATAAAAACAAACAAATAATTAAATATGCATAAAATTGCATTCCACGTTTTATAATTTTTTTGCAAACTTAACTTTTTTGTTTTTGTTTTGGCACTGTGTTCCTATTTTATTGCGTGTATTCAAATGTAAGAAGTTTCTAAAATTGTACTTACATTCGGGTATCGTAACAGGCATCGTGTCCAATGTGAAATTAAATTGTGTTTTCTGCATTCGTATACGGATGTTATCAACGATCTGTCGATGTGAGAGTGGCTTTTGTTTGCTGAAGCTTTCGCAAACATCGCTACGTCATCGAAAACGCGAAGCCTCGATAACATTTCAGAATATCCATACATTCGATAAATGAGAAGTGCAGCACTCGTGTTGAGGCGCTCATAAATTTCTGATAGCGCCTTGAGAATGCTGGCAAACACAAGAAAGATCCACGCCAGATAGTAAGACTGACGAGTGAATTAAAAGCAACACAAAGATAGCTGGCATTACTGTCACGATTTCCACACTTGCTTGGGAAATGGAAACAGGGGCCGCCCACAGATGTGCTGTTTTCTGAAAGAAAACTATCGACTTCGGGTAGGTGAAAGCCTGTTTTAAAAGTAGGATGCGAGAAAGTTTGTGTAGACAAAAAAAAGGAAGATATTTTCATATTAATAATTGCAATAATATCAATATTCTTCAACGAAAATATGATACAGAAAAAATATAACGGTCGCGACCGAGACTCGAACTCGGATCTTCTACTCTATCCGGGAGTAACGCCTCTGCCAATTCAGCCACCGAGACCTTATAAGAAACCGGTATTTAAAATTATTTTTTGAAAATATTTTAATTGTCAATATAAAAATAGTTAGCATAAAAGCTTAGAAGTTAATTCTAGTTTGAAGATATTTTTGTTCATATTTTTACTATTATTTTATTTTCTTACAAAAACCTTAATAACAAGACTAATAGACTTCAAAACAATTTGTCATTCCCATTTTACGTTGTACTGGGTTTTGAACTCACGACTTTTGAACTTAAAGCTACAGACCACACCATTCTACCACGGTCATCACCGTGTGAAAAACGTACCATCAAAATGTCGAATAAATTTGGATTTTTATTTTAAAGGAACGAATATTCGATTCATAGTAATATTCTCTATTTTTTATTTATCGTTCTCATCCCGAAACATTATTTTTTGATATTCCTTCAATTTATAACTCAAACCACTTAAATGATGTATAATAATAATCTCAGACCAAATACAAAAGAATGTAGAATGTAAAGAAAACATAAAAAAATAATAATTCCTACATGTTGCCATGGCAGCCACACATCGGGTAAAAAACAATTCCAGGTGACAGCACCCTCAGTTGGCGAGACATACACCACTTCTACACCACACAGAAAACCTATTAAATAACATACTACATATCAGGAAATTATTCATTTAAAAAAAGTATTCATTATAACTGCACGGAACGAAATGGCTTTAGCCGTGTTTGGTGACCAGATCTGAATAGCCAGGTACTCCCGACCCTCCTCTTTCCCATCTCCTTTCCCTCCCTACTACCTCCAGCCTCACAACACACCCTGATTGGCGATGCCATAGTCTCACTGGCTCTAGACGGTTGGGAGCAGTTGGAACTCTCGTGTGGTAAACTGTAAAAAATAAATAAAATAAAATAAAATCATCTCCTTCTCACAAATCACAAGAGCTAAATACAACAATGAATTTCAAATACTATACATTAAATCCACATTTGCCAAAAAACACGAATCCTAATTCGCACCAATCATATTCAACATCTTCCTGAAATAAACATCTCAGCACATAACTCAAAGCGACCTAAGAGAGTTATATTAAAACTGTATTCAGCTGTTTCTTGTGAAGTACATGTATTTGTAACAACCTACTAAGTGCTTGCGGGTTGCCGGCAGTGCCATGAAATGAATCCACTCTGATCCTCGCAGAATAACCAATAGATACCATCAAAGGTCGCAATTGTTAAACAAGCCCGAGTCGCTCGTGCTGGCGCTCCTGCGCAGTGCCCCGAGCTTATTTTCGCAATTTCCATCCTCATCTGAATCGATATCTCCATCGGGATAAGCGCATCAACATTCTTCACCGTGGAAATTAAGCTCTCCCGGGGAGGAGACGGGGAAAATGATCAGAAACGTCTTTTCGAAAAATGGCAATTTCCGAATCTGTAATTTCCACCGCAAGCACAGTCCCGGAGAGGATGCATGTCAGATGCGCAATAACAAGCGCTCTACTGTTCAGTCCCGCGTAATGGAGTCAGCTGTTTAATTTATTCCGATGAAAATTACTGAAAAATACGTATTGTTGGCTTCTGCTCCCCGTGTAAATGCTTTTTGCATCACAATGCGGAGCGCACACTTCTCGGCGAAATTGGAGCACGGCATTGAGTTGCTTGTTTTCGTTTAATATACTGAAAAGTTGGAAAAGCCGTAGCGCGAAGTGTCTGGGGCGAGGCAATCGCAGGAGCGCCGGCAAGATATTGCGTATTATAATGAAAAGTGTTCACTATTCTTTGTATTAAAAGATTACGGGAAGTTCCCGGGGAACAGATGCCAGCGGAGGAAAATATTACAACTTTGGCGAGTGGTGTAAAGTGTTCGGGAGTGAGGAAGAACGATTGCCTTTGTATTTCAGGCGGAAGATTCAGGGGTGAGATAAATAACGGATCCGAAAGGAACAAGCGAACGCCACTTTGTTTTATCATTCAAGTTAATAGTTCGTTGTGAAATTAGACGGAAAACACGGTTATCTTATTTCTGTAACTCGATGTTACCGGTGTTTCGAATGGTTGAAATGTTTTATTAGAAAACAAAGTACCAGTACCTATACAGGTTAGCAGTGAGCTCTCAGGCAATTTATTTTATTACAAAAGCTTTTATAGATATCTACATACTTACATAAGTTACTTTAAATAAATAATTGACCTCTCATTGCATTTTCGTATACATAGTTATTTAGTAATATGGTTGACATCATGTGGGTGCGCTGTTGTTGAATTTCAAAGTGATGATTTGTCGAGTTCTTACCTTTATGTTTTTTATACAGAAAAATACCTAACCAACCATTTCACGCCGTTTTCAATAAAACGGCGACGACTCGAAACAATTGCCAATCAAACAGACTAGTTTTCGTGAATAACCGTTGTTGTTCGTTCGTTCGTTACGCCACCTAGTTTATTGTTATCTATTAAAAAAATATTAAAAAAGTGCGGTGTTAGTAGATGACGATAAGTGTCGACCAATCAATTCTATTAAGTATTTGTCATGATATTAAAACCGTGTCTCATTCAAAACTGTAAATATGGGAGTCGCTATTGGGCGTGTACCCAGCGAGTAGAATTAAAACACATTTGTCGGAATACCGTCCAGCCGCGAGGAATCAACTCCGGCAGGGCGCCCCACAATGGGGCTCCAGGACGATAAACCACACTCGGCCCTATAACTAACTCAATTACAACTTTAGCCGAACAAATATTCTCAAATGAATTCGTGTGGTGAGGCCGTTCTCTCTCTTGCCGTAGTGGGGAAGTGTATGTATAGCAACACTGCACCGTATGTAGGTATATCTAGGATATGAAAAAAGCTCGTTCGTTTCAAATTCGTAAAAATAGATAGACAATACATTACTTTGGAGTGAAATGTCAATTTCCCTTGAAATATGAACAATTATTTATCATTTACAAAATTATTAATTGTTTTATTGACTCACCTTCTCTGTTGCAACTTATCCAGTTCAACGTTCCTTGCCGTAGACTCAGAAACAATAAATTAATGAAACGGCGTAATGTCTAGTTAGTTAGTTTAATATAAGTAATGCTTTTGTGTCCCCAAGTTCGTATCGCGTATCTAAGGATGCATTTTACCATTGAAAAATATGTTATGTATATTTTCTTCAAAAGTAAAAAATCGAAGAACACACAAAAACGTGACTAACCTTTCCAGTTGTCAAAAACAAATCACTAATCCGAAATGGCTGATAATGCTAACATATGATAAACATATGTGTACCAACATAACAAAAAAAAATCGATAATCGAATGTACACAGCCCGCGAAAATTCAAAATTCACCTTTTATTTCGAACAGGCCTCGTATACTCTCAGAAACGCCCTGGTGAAACACCAACATTCAGAATCGAAACGTGACTCTAAATGGCTTTGGCCGTGTTTGGTGACCAGATTTGAATCGCCAAGTATTTTACAAATACCGTGTTTGCCATCTTCTTCCTCTACATACTTTCTTTAACATCCCACTGGCTTCAAGGAGTTGATACTCTAGTGCGGCGTTCGTATTTTTTTAAAGTTATTAATGGAAATGGTCTTTGAAAGCGAAGCTTTTGATTATCATTATTTTATTTGTAAAGTTTATTGTCTGCAGGTTTTACCAAATCAATGTATCACATTTTCCTTAATTATTAAAAGTGATTTATTTAACTTAATAATTGAACATACATAGATAAATATTTTATTTGGTACGTTTGAATATTCAAAGTATTCTATTATACACATATTTTTTATAGTGAATATTCAAATCTGATCGCCAAACAAGGTTAAAGTCATTTCAAGTAACGTTTCGATTCTGAATGGTGGTCTACCACTCTGGAACGTGCCTCAAATATAATATGTACTATCTTATATAAATTAAATGTGTTATGACACATTTTGATTGAATAAAATTTATTTGCGTATGCCGGGTTTAGTAGTAATTCGTAGTCGAGCGTCTTACCACTGGACCACGGAGGACGTCAAAATAGGAATACAAAGATTGACAATTTATTAGCCACTATTTGGTATTTTGGCGCAAAGCTTCTCACTTTCCTGCAATTTAAAGTTTTAATAAAATTTATTGTAAATCACTGGTGCCATTTATTCAAGCATTCGGCCTCCGTACTTATTAGATATTCATGGAATTTTCAGAGCTTTCTTTTAGTAAATCTAGTGCTTTGTCTGCGCACCAGTGCCTTTTCGTACGAGATTTCTCCCGCGTTGACCATAATAGTAATGTACCAGAGCGGACCTTTCATTGGAAGTAGGCCATCAGCTCTATGCAAAGTAACATTTTTTTTCACTATTTCCGTTTGTAAATTTTGTGCATATTGAATGTAAAAGAGATGGAATTACTGATAAAGGATATTACTATAAAAAGAGTGAATACAGAAAACTCCTTTCATGGAGGACTGAACGCTGTTGGCGGAAAATAAAAATTGTCCATAGAAGTGGAGCCAGCAGTCTACAATGGAGTGCTTATACAAACCCTGATGCCATTGGTGAAATGACACCTTCAAAGTCAAAAAGTTTTCCATAAATTTCCTTCAAAGTCTTCAGTAAATCATCCCCTGGATATTCAGTTAGGTAGGTGTTCTTGTACTTGTTGTAGACAGACCAAGATGTCAGAGTTTTTGGAAAAAAGTTATCGAGAATTGGATGCTTCCAGTATATCAATTAGGCAATAATATGTGGTTATTATTGAGGCATATTCTTGAACCACGAAACTGGCAGAGGAAGGATGAAAGTAGACTGAATGCTGTAGAAATGAAATCTCTAAAGCGTATTTGCGGTAAAACCACGTATGACTGTGTTAAAAATGTGGATATCCAGAATGAATGTAAGGCTGATGTAAGCATAAGAATAGAATCAAAAAAGGGACGCTTAGATTGAGCATGCAGAGCGAACGAACGAAGAAAATAGTGTGAAAAGAAAATATGAAGCGAAAGTAAAAGGTAGAAGAATTCGGGGACGCCCGAGAAAGACATGCCACGATCGAGTGAATCAAATACTTGAGTCGGGCTATTTGAAGAGCCAGAATAACAGAAGAGTTATGTATGAATGTAAATGTGTGTGCCAAGACAAATTTGTATGGCGGTCCGTCTTTTCTGCCTACCCCTGCGGTGAAACGGCGTGATGCTTAGTTACTTAGATAGTTTTTATTAAATAACTTAATTCAAAAGTGTTCATTAATTTTCTAAAAAGGCTTTATAAGGTATTGCGTCTTAGAGGATTCGATTCAATGTAACCTTTAAGGATTCCAAAGGTCGTGAAATGGATTTAAAAACTTTGGAATAAAAAATGTCAGAATA
The DNA here is from genome assembly GCA_022651775.1 of Drusus annulatus. Classification (NCBI taxonomy): domain Eukaryota; kingdom Metazoa; phylum Arthropoda; class Insecta; order Trichoptera; family Limnephilidae; genus Drusus; species Drusus annulatus. The sequence continues at coordinate 90,600 of JAGWCC010000911.1, read as the reverse complement.
GACCCTCCTTGTAAAGCGATTGATTGACTGTAATTGAATGACTAAGTGAAGCAAATGGAAAACGGTTGAAACGACTGCACCACTGTACAGACAACTTCTAGAAGTGCGATCGTGTGTCGCTCATTTGCATAAGACCTTTTTACTCCTATGCTCCAAACAGGCCAACAAAAAAAAAAACGATTTTTCATTTTTTTTCATCTATTCCACCCGAAGTAAGATAACACTAACCTTATTTCGGCCACACGGACACGCTCGCAATACACGTCTACCAGTTTATCTTCAGAGCAAGAATATATATGGAGAGAGAGCTAAATATTTTTACCCGACCTATGCAAATTTACGATAAATCACTTTCTCCGGGTTTTTACGTCGTATACAATGAGAGAGAAAGAGACAAAAAAAGTCGTCAGATAATATTGCAGCACTTTTAAGTATGTAAGAATGTTCTCCGTCCGCGCAGAATTCCCATAACTTACGTCAACGGTTTTTGAGGTTATTTCCTGCATTTGTGTTGATTAAAAAGCTTGCAGTGGTTATACAAATAAATCAAACATGGTGCTGGATATGTGCTATGCGTGAATTTTCAAATATAACCAAACAAAGATTATAAAACATCACTTTTCAGAGGTATTTCAACAGTTTTAAATATTTTTGACCAAACTTTAGAATTTTCATATTTTTAATGATATAAAGACATAAAATCTACAAAAAGCCTTACTTAGGCAAACTTTCTGTTATTAGTGTTTGTGTGATATTTTGACTTTATAAATCATTTTAATGGTGTATTGATATTGTTTTGTTTAGTGTGTTCAAATATTTTTATTAAAAATATCCGAATTCCATGTGGATGGTAACTAAAAGGCTATCCAACATCCTTCAATATATCTGTGTCGCCAATGGTAACAGCACGTTTCCTATCGATGAAGAGATAAACCGGTAGAAGTGTGTAGCGGACGTGTCTGTGTGCCTAAAGAAAACTCAATTAGACGTAGTTATGCAGAAAGAGTCCAACCCACAATTTGCCAAAATCGAGTTTTACAAGTTTTCCTATAGATAAATACCAGATTTACATCTGCTGAAAACATCCAAGCTCCAAATGCAAATAATAACATTTAATTCGTATAAAATAATATACTATAGTATACGAATATTTGTGGCACGTTTCAGAGTGGTAGATACTCTGAGCATCGCCCTGGTAAAAAAACCACAATTCAGAATCGAAACGTTGCTTGATTGAAATGACTTTAGTCATTTGTGATCAGATCTGAATAGTCAGGTTTTTCCCAACCTTCCTCTTCCCCATCTCTTTCCCTTCACCCGAAGTAAGATAACACTAACCTTATTTCGGCCACACGGACACGCTCGCAATACACGTCTACTAGTTTATCTTCAGAGCAAGAATTAATATGGAGAGAGAGCTAAATATTTTTACCCGACCTATGCAAATTTACGATAAATCACTTTCTCCGGGTTTTTACGTTGTATACTATGAGAGAGAAAGAGACAAAAAAAGTCGTCAGATAATATTGCAGCACTTTCAAGTATGTAAGAATGTTCTCCGTCCGCGCCGAATTCCCATAACTTACGTCAACGGTTTTTGAGGTTATTAACATACCCCAATTGGGGATACCATAGTTCCACCGGCTCTAGACGGTCGGGAGCAGATGGGACTCTTGCGCGGTATTCACTATAAAAAAATGAATCGAACTTTTCCAAATATTCAAACTCTTTCTTGAACGGATAGTCAATTTTATCAGCCTGTCTGAGGCTGGGTTCGAAAGGTCTTATGCGAACTGGCAACTTCGGGTTTCTTTAAAATTTCCAACTGTTTGCAAGAACACGCCGGCCATCACGAACACACCGCCAGTCTAGGAATGCCTCTGTAACGTGACCCGATTTCACAATCTTCGGCGTAAAGCACGTTTAAATAATAAACCCTACGTGTTCACATGGAGCTTTGCTAATGACCTACTCGTGTCTTTACTTTGAAACCGACATTTTAAACGCATTTCTTTGACGTGCTTAATCTATGAACTGAAAAAATGAAATCGATCTATAACCAAACCAGGTTTGATCTCGAGCCAGCAATTTATTTATAAATTAACGGACTAAAGTCCAACTACAAAAAAGACATATAAAACACGAAATTTAAAAAAGAGCAACAGAGAAAGAATAGCACATACATAATAATAAATGAAGCGATGACCAAAATAGGACAAAATAAACATAAGAGACAACATTCAAGCCATGATCTAGTCAAAGTTTTGGTAGAGTCGTAAAGAATGACAAAACTCATTTAGACAGCTACCAAAAATTTCAAGACCATGGCTTGAGTTAACAAGTCTTGACATTCTGGACATTGGAGAATTTTACCCATAATCAGTATTGTGACGATTGAGGAACAGCAATTAATAAATTAAAATTTAACTTACATATTTTTCTATGGTCAAATGCATCCTTAGATACCCAATACGAACTTGGGGACACAAAAGCATTACTTATATTAAACTAACTAACCAGCCATCACGCCATTTCCCCGCAGCGGTAGGCAAAGAAAATAGACCGCCATACAGATACAACCCTATCTCGGAAAACACTCCTTGACACATTCACATTCAAACATTCTATCATACTTGTCAAAATGTTCAGGAGGGACAAAAAACGTTTCCTGTTCACGCGGTTTCACTCGTTTCTTTGTATTTACTTTAAGCGAGTGCACGCATTCCATTGGTCAACTTCAAAATTTAAATAAACCAATATATGCGGCTTGTGCCGTTCAACTGAAAGCCCAAAAAAACGTATTGTAACGCGGTATTGGACTTACACCGACGACATACTATTTTGTCATTCTGACTCTTGACATGGCCCGACTCAAGTATTTGATTCACTTGAGCGTGTCATGTATTCGTCGGGCGTCCCCGACTTCTTCTTCCATTCACTTTCACGTCGTATATTCTTTTCACACTCCTTTCTTCGTTGATTCACTCTACATGCCCAAACCATCTAAGCGTCCCTTTATTTATCCTATTCATTACGCTTACATCAGTCTCGCATGCTTTCCGGATAATCACATTTTGAGCACGGCCGTACATGGTTTTAGCACATACGCCTCAGGGATCTCATTTCTAAAGCATTAATAGAGTTTGCTGTATTCACCCTTCTTTCAATATCCTTATCATCTTCTCGTATACATACTTCCCGAATACACAAACTCATCCACTTGCTCCAAGTATTAATGAAATAAAAATAAATTATGAAAAAAGTGAATGAAACCAAGTTTTTTAGTAATCAATTAAATTAACTTTAGCTAATAAATTAAACAATTTAACATTATTATTTATTATTGTAAGGACTTTCCTTATTTTCACATTTTTATTTAGTATTGAAAGAGTTTTCGTTTGAAATTGGATAGGGAAATAGGTGAATACATGTATTCATTTACCTTCTAAGTAAGATCAACGGCTAATCTTCCTAAATACGTCACGTGAAATGTTTAATTATCGTACGGGAGGCTGCGCATTCAAACGCGACAGCGGCTTTAATGAACGCATGGACCAACTAACGCAGAACTTAAAGATCGTAATGAATTAAACAAGCCAAGGGATAATTCTTGAGAAAGTTTTATTCTAAGGATAATATATCCAATCACCAGCAGTGTCTTTTAAACTCAGGGCGAGTTGTTTCAAACTTTCATCATATTTGACATCGTCACATTTGTAATCGTTACAATTCAATTATAAACGCCGTTTAGTTTTTGTACATTCGAACGGTCACCGTTAAAGGCTTATTATCAATCCGGTTTAGCTTTTTACGATAAGCTGAAAATTATAACGGTCGCGCTGTTATGCTTGTCAGCTGATCACAATTTGTTCAAAAGCTTAAACGGGCCTAAAATCGATTCAGAACCCTTGTTACGTTTTCGCTTTTCTTCAAGACATCCTAGAAATTAAAACATAATATGTACTAAAGGGTGGTTTTGTAGAGGTTCTTCATCGAATGGCCAAAAAATTCATAAATCGTACTAAAAATTTAAATAAAAAGCCCTCGAATAGTAGAATAATTTTTTGTTTGTAGTATGAGAAACGAAAAAATATGCAAGATTGTTTAACTGACGATCCAGGTTCAGATCTATGTTTCAGTCAAACTTTAATAAGAAAGAGTAAAAATATACTAAAACAAGTAAGTGTTGGATCCGAAGCTGTGATAAAACACTAAGGGGCTATTTCACCACCTCTCAATAAACTACTATTCATTAGTTAACTCTAATCATCGGAATATTCGTTTGTTATCTCTTTCCGCAAGTTTGGCTGGCAACGTCGCTTTTTTTCAAACCTTATCCCGTCTGCTGTCACGTCTGTCAATACAATGCCGTTATTTCTAACATAAAACTAACTTTCACAATACAACATTCGCGCGCGAAGCTCATTACATCCCTGTCACCAAATAGTTAAACGCGTCTCTATATTTAAATAAAACATATTTCTATTCATATTTCATATTTTGTATCTCCTTTACGGCATTTTTTGTCAAGCGAAATCTTGACCTAAACTCAATGTCATCTAAGACGTATAAAAAATTGACTCTTGGTTTGAAAAACACACGGTCTACGTCTTTCCGCCATGTCCTGTTCGTCTAAGATATTTAAATCTTCAACCACTTCCATAATTACAGTAAAAAATCAACTTCAACAGAAAACTCGCCGACTAGACCAGCCAGCTGTCAAAACAGTACGCCACGCCATTTTAAAAAGGTGCACTTTACGTTGACAGCTTCTTGAGAAGTGGTGAAATAGCCCCTGAATAATACAATAAAGTTATAAAATAGAAATATGTTTTATTTAAATATAGAGACGCGTTTAACTATTTGGTGAGAGGGATGTAATGAGCTTCGCGCGCGAATGTTGTGTTGTGAAAGTTAGTTTATGTTAGAAATAACGGCATTGTATTGACAGACGTGACAGCAGACGGGATAAGGTTTGAAAAAAAGCGACGTTGCCAGCCAAACTTGCGGAAAGAGATAACAAACGAATATTCCGATGATTAGAGTTAACTAATGAATGGTAGTTTATTGAGAGGTGGTGAAATAGCCCCTAAATGTGTTTTCAGCCTCAGATGAATTTGAAAAAGGATGAAACGATAAACTATACTACATGATGGAAGTGTCTGATTGTGGCTTGTGGAAAGAGTATGGAATAAAAGGAAAAATGGCAAACCATTCACTCACCGATAAAGTTATAAGTTCTTGAAATCTTTTTAAACAATTGTATTATTGATGAACACGAATACACCACAATGATTAATGTATTTTTAATTCACCAAGCCACATTTATTTTTATATTATTTTGAGAACACCAACAAAACTGACGAACAAGCGAAAAACCAACGAACAACACGTTTTTTCACATCAAAACTCTTCTGTTTGATTGTCAATTGTTTCGAGCACGGTATTGTTAAATGCGGAAATCGAATATTCCGAAATGGTTGGAAAGGTAGGAACTGGATGAAAAACATCAAGGTAAGAACCTATATAATTATTGCTAATCGAACAAGAAGTTTTCGTATGAAATAATGGTATTTGTGCTTAAATTTGTTTATGTGCCCTTGGGTGGTTTTTATAATAATTTGTTTGGGAGGTAATTATTATTTGATTTGTATTTTTTTCCAAATGGCCATTTCCTATCATTAGCTCGAGTAAATAATAAAAATTATTCACCCCTTGAAACATGATTGCCTGTTCCGATTAATATCTAGACCTGAATATCATTATTATCAGCTTATTTGAAAGTACGTGTTGGATTGTATGTATGTCATTAAAATCAAAAAAATAACTCAGGGCTTTCCATGAGAATTACTTTAATTTCATGGTTTTCAAAATTCAATATTCTGTTATAAAAAAATATATGACAATATAGGTTGCATTGGTTGCAAGAAAACCAACATTGGCATTATATTGAAATGGAGTTTTTTGAAATCGATACGCAAACAAAACCATTTTAACTTCAATCCTTTTTTCTATCCTAACGACTGCCCTACAATTTTCTCCCTCAACTCTGTTATTCCGCAAATAATCTAGTAAGCCACGCCAATATTCATTTATTAAAATCACCACTCTGATGATGATTTTAAATGTTCATTTCCACTGAGCAAAAGCTTCCCGGTTCTTATCCCAGATTGATATTACTACAAATAGAAATAATTCACTCTGCAACCTAAACAAACTTCTCGGCTCAATGCTTAAAACGGTTTAATGAAATAATGTAGGCAACTAAATTTGTAATAAAGTTATTTATTTTTTTACGCCCTAGTGGGCTTTTACGAGAAATTTGTATAATTTAAACTTTCTCAGGCACGAATAAGCAGTAGCACGCCAAGAGGTATGGACAGTCAATCAAGTGGCTTATAATCTTAAAGCCTATTGTCATGAGAGCAGCATTGCGCCTAGTCTCTAAGCTTTGATAATTTGTCTCCTTGAGTAGTTCCGTGTGATGCATGAACCTAAGGTATGTTCCGTTCGAACGCGTGTACACATACCTGAAGATTTTTTTCTGAATCTGTTCCAACATATTTATATATTTGGTCTGATGTGGAGCCTTAACAGTACTAGCGTACTCCAACTTACTTCTAATCACTGCATTGAAGAGAACTTTCACGCATTTATTTATTTATAAATTAATGGACTAAAGTCCAATTACAAAAAACATATAAACACGAAATGGAAAAAAGAGCAACAGAGAAGGAATACCACATACATAATGATAAATGAAGCGATGACAAAAATAGGGCAAAATAAACATAAGAGAGAACATTCAAGCCATGATCTAGTCAAAGTTTTGGTAGAGTCGTAAAAAATGACAAAAATCATTTAGACTTCTACTAAAAATTTCAAGACCATGGCTTGAGTTGACAAGTCTTGACATTCAGGACATTGGAGAATTATACCTATAATTAGTATTGTGATGACTGAGGAACAGCAATTCATTGTTTCTGAGTCTACGGCAAGGAATGTTGAACTGGATAAGTTACAACAGAAAAGGTGGGTCAATAAAACGATTAATAATTTTGTGAATGAAAATTAAATCAAAGTCTTTCCTGCGCTTTTCTAGTGAAAACATTTTCAATAATTGTTCAATTTCATCATATGAATAATCGCCTCTTTCTCACCCTAATTTCCATGCAATACCGCGTAAGAAGCGATATTGTACGGATTCAATATGATGAATATGAACGGTATAGAAAGGGGAACCAACTACACTATTTATGATATAAAGTTATGTTGATAAAGGTAGAGCATTAAATGATAGTAATTGGTACATTGAATACTCGTATAACCAGTGGTAAATACCAAATGCAATATAAAAAAAATACATTTAATACGTTTCAAAGTATAGAAGAGAAAACAAAAACGTAATATATTGACTATTGTGTGGTAGACTCGTATATTTCAGTGAAGTATTTATTAAGAGTTCTTTTTGTCACTAATACTGAATCTCCAAACATATCAACATTCCCAAATCTATTACCAAGATTATATTCAACACGTAAATTTGATACGAAATTGTGTATTTGACACACTATGAAACGAAATTGTACAATTCATGACCTTCGGCAGAATTATCCTCTTGTTGAAATGAAACTCTAATTGTGTTTCGTGATTTACTATCTGTGCTTTTCGGCGGGAGTCTAACTTCATTCAATATACCCATAAACTCAATCTACCCATTGGAAACATAAATTAATACTACTTGATGAATGAATTAAAATTATCGAGACATAGACTTATATACGACTTGAATTTTGTGTTTGAAATTGACAAAAGACAGCCTTGATTTACTTAACCTTATTGCCTTTCATATACCTACCTACGAGAACTACTCGATCTAAAATTCTAATAGTAAAACTAATATCAGGACTGAGTTTTTTTGGTACTCCTTTGCACCTAGATTGTGTGTAGTATTTAACTGCTGGATTGCAGATACAAGAAGGCTTTAATATCATATATCTTCAATCAATATTTATATAAAGTAATTAAACAAATACAATGAATGGAATACCTTGACAACCTCCATGGTCGAGAGGTATGAGGCTCGATTATGAATCCAAAGGTCGCGGGTTCAAATCCGACGTGCGCCAATAATTTTCATTCAATTAATATTTATCATACACATATAATTCATTTAAAATAATATAAAGTTTATTTGCGGCACGTTCCAGAGTGGTAGTTACTTTAAGTATCGCCCTGGTGAAATACCACCGTTCAGAATAGAAACGTTGCTTGAAATGGCTTTAGCCGTGTTTGGCGACCAGATCTGAATAGATAGGTACTTCTTGACCTTCCCCTTCCCCATCTTCTTCTCCTCTCCACTACCTTCAGCCTCACAACATACCCCGATTGGGGATGCCATAGTCTCACTGGCTCTAGGCGGTTAAAGAGCAGTTGGGACTCTTGTGCGGTATTCATTATAAAATAATAAAAATAAAAATTTAAAAAACTTATATTTACTACGCATTCTTACCCTTCGTATAACCAAATAATTTTCACTTGTGTCACTGTAAAATGCACTGTTATAAGCTTTGACGTGATGATAATTTGTGGTAAGACATAATTAAATTAAAAATAAAAGTAACTTTATATTAAGACCACTTTATTGGATACATACTCCAACCGGTTTTGACTCTTCAGGGTTGAATATCATAATCTTTATTCAACCCTGAAGAAGGTTCAGGTAGAGCTGAAACCGGTTGGTGTATGTATCTAATAAAGTGATCATAAAACAAATTTACTTTTATTTCTAAAATACTTTTATATGTAAAAGTCCACTTGGGCGTATACATTAAAATAAATATCATGTTTCGTTTCCTGTAACGGGGGTTTCCGGTTTGAAAGTCAAGTTCAGTATATCTCTAATTAAGGCTTTGCTCCAATCCCCATACGCCTCGTTCTATGTGCTTTGTGCTCGTGGAGGCTTGATAATTCAATATCTTTGAACTCCGAGCGGGATTCCAATAACATTCCTCGGGGTTGATTCGACCTGCATTCATTTGATTCAGCTCGTCTGTCCTCTGCCCTTTCTTCTTCATGCTAGTCCGTCTACCATCTCGGGCGTTTCAGTGTTCGAAAGCCAGTTCTCTGCCAATATTAAGGTATTCTTGGATAATGCCTTTTTTTATTTTTTGTGTTAGTGATCAAAATCAATAATAATATTGTGACAGCAGGAAAAAAATTGTAAGAAATCTAATCTTTATTAGCGCCGAACGGAAAATCTCAAGAAGTGAGAAAACTGAAGTCGCTAATTTACTGTATACCTTTTACTATTTGTACAAGAATGAATTTCAGTACTTGAAAATGTATGACAAATTTCACCAGAAGTAAAGACTACCACACACTTTTCTCAATTTAAAAAATACCTTATTGAAATAATTTTACTGTTTTTTGTTCCTTTAGGGTATACAGATTAGACGGTGGGTGCCAACCACGCTCTTTCTAAATCTCTCCCAAATTAATGCATTTTAACATATCTCCACTTAATATGTAGCAAAAGTTGAATACAATACGATTTATAGTAAAATAAAACATTTATTGATCCGAGCTCTTGTTACTAAAAAATGTTTATTACCTTTGTTATGTTACACTTGTTTTTCTATATTATGTACTCTTACTGTAAAAACCCAATGGGCGTTTATCAAATAAATATATAAATTTACCTTTTCAGTTTATTCCGAATAAATGAGAATAATCATGGGAACCTGCATATTCAAAAGTGGTTAGTGTAATTTTTTCGTAACCCGATATAACATAACGTAACATTTTTTCAGCACAAACAGATTATCTGCTTCATATTATGATGCGTACTAATTCTTTACTTTAACTTTTTCGTATATGAAGCTAAAAATCAAACGTTCAATCCGAAGGATAATTAAAATATTTAGAATTTTGTGCTTATTTATACAATAATTAAGTAAAAACGATTTTCTTTATTTTAATGCATTTTTCTATATTTTAAATGGGTGGGTCAAAGCAACTTATAGATTTTATTTTCAAGTCAAGTTACACCCCGAGATTTTACAAGTTTAAAATAAACATCTTCAAGACAATGCAATACTTCAGTATTTTTAGATCAATATTTTTACGTGTATTTTTTTTAAATATGTTTATTCCAGATCTCTGGGAGGGTGGTACAATAAAATAATATGATAATATACAAAAAATACATATAAAATTAAGATTATTATCAAATTAGAAATAACTTTATGATTATTGTATTTGATATAAATTATTTAAATAATATCAATAATCTTTAACGTACATAAATATAAAACAGAAAAAAAAAACAAATTTAAAAATAACATCTTTTTTTCTGCTTTATATTTACGTTAAAGATTATTGATATTATTTTAATAATTTAAAAAAAAATAAGCTTCGTTTCAAGACATCATGAATTTACTCCATTGTTTATAAAACTTTTAAAATCAAATGATAATTATGATGCATACTTTGTAAACCTTAACTTGCATATTATATGGACAGTAAATTTATTAAATCTATCACTGATTATTTTCAACTTTATCTATCTATAATCTGGTTTCGATAACTCTGTTGTTAAACGTCTGAATTTTTTTTCTGATTTTATTTATGATTTGAAATCTAAACCGGACGTTCACTCCACGACATTTTATTTACTGGGCAGCAGTTTTACATTTCAATGAATAAATGGAGAAAATTTGAAAACAGTTTTAAAAATGAACACAACCAAAAACGTTTTCAGCCAACCTTTGTGGGGTTTGCTTTGACACTAATATTTGAATATTTCAATAAATGTCGCTGGAATATGCGATGTTTATGGCTGCAATTCGCTTTCAAAGGGAATCTCAATTAAGGTGGTTCGCTTTGTTTAATTCCAAAGCTCTTTGAAATGACGGCTTGAGGCGGCCATTTAGTTTCCTTCGTCAAACAAACATCCCGAAGTGTTCAGGTTAATTCAGAACCAAGAGCATTAAAACAAAATGGCATCGCTACGGAGAATAGAGTTAAACTTAATTTGAAAATTTCTTTTGGGAAATTTAATTTACTTTATTTGTACAGTGTTTGCCAAGTATGATAAATTATGCTAATTGTCTTTCTCGCCAGAAGTTATGTTTTCTCCAGATATTCAGTGGGTACGTTCGGAGTTCGGAGTTTCGGGGCTGAAGGCTTGGAATAAACTCCCTCCGGAACTAATATGTATTACGAGCCCAACAGAATTTCGGTCCAAACTGAAAACTTACCTTTTCAGACTCTCATATCCTTAAATTCATTAAAAGAATCTTAACATAATCTGTCTCTCGACGAATCACCTTTAGATATGCTAATTTTAACCAAATCCTGTACTGTATGACAAATTCAGAAAGTCCATTATTTTAATTTCGCTCCTATGCCCTAAATCGGAAAAAGAAAAAAAATAAAATAAATAAAAAAATAAAATATATTAAAATAATAATCATAATTTAAAGTTTATAATTGTGTCTATCTGATGGGACCCGCCAGGTAAATATTTTCCTGTATGTTTTCTTATTTAAACTAGGAATTAATATGTAACGATAGAAAGTAAGATCTGTACAGCGTCCTTGGGGTGATTTTTTTACAAAAACGGCGCTATACAAATCGTCCAAATATTATTTTTATTATTATTATTATTATTACTTGCAGTGAGCGGTTTGTTAACTCTTATGTTAACCTCTCCTTTATAAATGATCTTGCTTATTATTAAAGCGTTTTCGTGACATCATCTTAGGGAGTTGGTTTTAGGTAATACTTAGAGAAAAGCACATTCAGTAATCTTTATCTAAGATATCACAAAACTCCCGTTCGGGGTGACATTAGAAACCCCCCTTCGAAACGGGAGGGTTCAGTGGCTTAGTCATTATTTCACCAATACGCCGCTTCCCCTTACGTATATCTTACTCATCTAGTACTATTTTTCTGTCTTATCGGAGGTTGACTACCATCAGGACAATCTTAAGTCTTTTGATTTGAAACTTATATTCGACGTGAAACGGGTATTTTCATAATATTATAGTGGAATTAACTTCAAAGCTTTTATGGTTATTGTATTTTTGATATTAATTATTGAAATAATATCAATAAACTTTGATAATCTTCTTTTTGTTTCGGTCGCGACTTTATTGTCGTTCTTTTATTTTATTGCTTTTTTGTTTCATATTAACGTTGAAAATTTTTGATATTATTTCAATACTTAATATTAATTTTAATTTTATATTTTTCCTGTCCGTTGTGAAATATTTTTTCGTGAAGAGCTTTGAGAAGAGCTTAAAGCTTTGAGAATAATATTGATAAAGAAATCAAATACAATATTTGCTTACAGCTCGCTTTGTCCGCTCGAGCCACTAAGCGCGTGTTTATTTCAGCTTTGGGCTTTAAGCCGAGGTCCTACTTGCTTCTGGATCAGATTTTATCTTTGTAGATTATTGCGATTTAAATGTTAACCTGTTGAGTTGAACGAATAAATCAATTTTTCTTTTTCAGTAAAAAACCCAGGCATTTTTACTGGGTCCTCGTTAGTCAAATAAGATTAAATATACCCATATATTTATCTACGTTGAAAATACGAAAACCGAGGATTACTTATTTAAATTAGAATTAACTTTAAAGCTTTGACGCTTATTATTTTTTTTTATTAATTATTGAAATAATATCGAAATTGAAAAATAATATTAATTATTTCTAATGAACTATGAGATCGATTAATAGGCCGGTTTCTAATAAGCTCTCGGTGGATCAATTGGCATAGGCGTCACTCCCGGATAGAGTAGAGGTTCCGAGTTCGAGACTCGATTACGAGTCTGGTAAATAAACATAATAATATAAGTGGAGCGTGCTTCATGGTAGTCTCCACATCATCTGCATCCATCGCTCATTGAGAGGAGAACTGAGCCACTCAGATGCAGGATTAGTAAAACAACTTTCGGTTATAAAAATACCAACACAACTTTCTGTAAGTCCAGCGAAAAGCTACGGCGCGCTGCTAACGCCTACAAGCTTTCTCTATGTCTAGAGCACATCCTTGAAGTAACAATAAATGGAGAGAGAGCTAATTATTTTTACCCAACCTATACAGATTTGGGATAAATCACTTTCTCCGGGTTCTTACGTCGTAAACCAAGAGAAAGAAAGAGACAACAAAATCTCCCAAATTATCACACCGCTTTAAAGTATTGTTATGAATGTTCTTCGTGTCCCGCGTCTCCGTTGACTCCGCCCACACGTTATGATACGCGAAATAAATTGACATAACTCAACGGCTTATTAGGTTACATGTTATATATATAATGTTTTATTATTTTATATGAATTACATGGGTTATGACACATATTAATTAAATGAAAGTTATTGGCGCACGCCGGGTTTGAACTCGTGACGTTTAAATTCGTAGTCGAGCGTCTTATCACTCGAGGCCGTCAATGAAAAGAAAAGATTATTTAAAGGTATGTAAATAATATAAAAAATATTATTACTTGTTTCAAATCACTTTATCATTTCACATACTGTGAAAAATTGGTTATACGAATAAACAAAAACATTATGTCTACATGTGCTAGGAATGTATGTTTAAATACCCTAGCCCTAGTCCTAACCACGCCCAGGTCTAGCCGAGTCCGGCATACCTTGTAAAAACTGACTGCAGCTCTCTCCACAGCGTTCTCTCTTGTATATTATTGCTCTGAGTGTACATCATAAACTACGATTGTCTATGCCAGCGTTTATCAACCTGGGAGTCCCAACCAGGTATAGGAGGGTCATAATAAGACAAAAAAATATCTCATAAATACTTTTAATAAATAATAAATTTAAAGTTATAATAAACTTGAAGTTATAAATAACTTCAACGCATTGATGCTTATTTATTTGTTTCAATATTTAATTAATATCAATAATCTTAAACACAAATTTGAAACAGAAAAGGCCAGAAAATATAAAGACAATGGTCACAACCGAGACTTGAACTTGGATCCTCTACTCATCCGGGAGTAACGCCTCAACCAATTCGGCCATTGGGACCTTATTAGAAAGTGGAATATCAATCGATCTCATATTTTCATTGAAAATTATGAATATTTTTTTTTTTTCTTACGATTATTGGCAGCCATCTTTATAATGGATTCTAAGCTCAACCCGAGTTAGTTGAATACCTAGATGGTGTCTTGGATAAATTTAAAAAAAAAACGTTAAAATATATAATTGGGGGGTTGAAAGGTTTTTTTACACTAATTTTTGGTTTTTAATGGGGTCGTGAAACTAAAAAGGTTGAAAAACGATGGTATATGCACTTTTGCATAAAACCACTCTATACCGCATCCGCTCTTCTCTACTCTCAGGTCCGTGTTTTTCGCATAAGAACGTATTTTAGAGCAGATGCCGTAGCTGTGAGCTTTGTTTTTAGAGTGAATACAGTAGTTGTGAGCTGTGCAGACAACCATTTATTGTTACATCACAGCATGTACAACTGAATTACGAGGCGAACCAGTAAGTTTTATCTTTGAGTAAGAATATATATGGAGAGAGAGCTAAATATTTTTACTAAACCTATACAAATTTGCGATAAATCGCTTTTTCCGGGGTTTTACGTCGTATACCATGAGAGAGAAAGAGACAAAAAAGTCTTCACATAATATTGCAACGCTTCTAAGTATGTAAGAATTTTCCGTCCGCGCAAACTTCACATCATCGAGTCGCATAACTTACGTTAACGGATTTTGGAGTTATTTCCTATATTTAAGTTGATTAAAAAAATTACAGTGGTTATAAAAATAAATAAAACATGACGGTGATATGTGCTATGCGTGAATGTTCCATTAAGACCAAATAAAGATTATAAAACATCACTTTTCAGAGGTATTTCCACAGTTTTAAATATCTTTGACCAAAATTTAGAATTTCACATTTTAAATGATATAAAGACATAAAATCATTTATTATTATTTAGGCAAACCTTTTATTATTATTATTAGTATTTGTGTGATATTTTGACTTTATAAATCATTTTAATGGTGTATTGATAATATTTTGTTTAATGTTTTCAAATGTGTTCATTAAAAATGTTCGAATTCCATGTGAGCGGTAAGTAATAGGCTATTCGAAATATTTTAATAAATCTTTGTCTCTTTCTATCGAGGCAGTATAAAGTCAACCGTCCTGACTACACTGCTTCGCAAACGTACTTCTCTATTTATATATTCTTACTCCAAGGTTTTAATGCACTTGTCAAAGGTGTTTCATCAACTGAGCCTAACTAACTCAAGTGATTCACATTAAGCTAACTTCGCTCAATCTTAGTTTGAAAGCTTTCGAAATACCTCCCGAGTACGCCTGTGCTTGTTTAAAATAACTTTTTTTATTATTTTGTAATATCAACTGATACCTGGTTCTAACATAAAAGTTGTAAATATACCCATTCTAAAATAAAAACGATAACATTTTATGCATAGTCTAACTACGCTTCACGGCCTACGTGGTCGAGTAGTTAAGACGTACGACTACGACTGCAGGGGTCGCGGGTTCAACTTCCGGTAATAATATGTGCTATTTCACATTTCCATGTGAAAACAGTTAATAGTATATTTGCGACACGATTTGGTGGTAGATATTCTAAATACCGCCCTGGTGAAATACCATAATTTAGAATCTAAGCCTTGCTTAAAATGGTTTTAGCTGTGTTTGGTAACCAGATCTGAATAGCCAGGTACTTTCTGCTTTTCTTCTTCTCCGTCTCCTTTTCCATCCCACTATCTTCAGCCTCACAACATATGCCAATTGGGGATGCCATAGTCTCATTGGCTAAAAATTCGAACTCAAAATTCAATAATTCAATTCTTGGGGAAATACGTTACTTCCACAATGTTCCAATAATAAAGCATGGGTAATTGGATTGGCCAAGCTAACCAGAGCTAACAACTTCCTTTTAATAAAATACCACGTGACTCTACGGGGGCATGTGACACTACGTGTCTGTTCGCTTTCAATAGCGGTAAAGGCTTCATCGGCAGTTTCCGTCCACAGATTCACTTTCCGCCGGATGTTATTTCATCAATGAATTTTTGGAATACTATGTTTTACTACTAATATCCTATTCTATTGGCGAACATCCATGAATGGAGCGGTTCTTTAACCCTTCCGTTCCGAAGGGGGGTTCTAATATAACCCCGAACGAGAGCTTTGTGCGATATCTTAGATAATGATTACTGAAAAATTACAAATATAAAAAACTAAAACTAAGTTACCTAAGATTATTTCACGAAAACACTTAACTAAGCAAGATCAAACGGGGTAACTACGTCACCCCCCTTCAGATCATACGTTTAATCATTACTTTTACAGATAGTGCACGAAAGTGAGAATATATAATTTAAAACGAACAATGAATGCCTTCGAATTTGTCAATATTCGTATATACGACATAAAAATATGTAATAAATGGAAAGCATAATGGAAAAAAATTATAATACAGTCAAACTTTGTTATAACGAGCACAAAGGGACCAACCGAATTTGCTCCTTATAGCCATTAGTCGTTATAAACATAGTTAGGTAAAAAAAAAGTACCTAACTACCAATATCGATATTTACACCAGGGTGTGAAAGCTTGCACATTATAAAGCAACTCATTTTTTTATTACGAAAATCATGCTTAACTAACTTCGGAATGATTTAATTTACGATTACACTAATAATAATAATAAACTGTGCGCACAGTACTGGATATAAATGTTTCTTAGAGCTGGACGGGCGGCTTTCTTTGTCTTGTTTATGACGTTATTTGATTGTTTCGAGAATTGGGTTTTTTCTCATACCCGGGCGCATTGAGTTGACAATATCATTTGGACGTTATATTCGTGAAGTGACCTCGTTATAACCCTACACGATTATATGAAAATAAGCCCGAAACAACATTTCATTACGTAATTGCTCATTATAGCCGTGTACTCGCTATTACCGTGATCGTTGTAACCAAGTTCGACTATATTAATAAGTTTTTTGCCGCAATATCCCCTTTTTAATATTGTGATGACATCTTAAAAATTAAAAGATCTACATTAAACTGTGAATTCTCTCAAAAAATAGAATAAAACTTTGGAAACACGGGAACACAGTCATATTATGGAACTGTAATATATGTCATGTGTTAAGCTTTTTTATGTGTTTTGTCTACTATAGATTTTAAAATACAATTGTTAATTCACCGAAGACATGAGTTTTATTGTAAAACAAAAAAAAACTTTCAAGTATTCTTGTGCAAGCTTCCCAAAATGGCGCTTCAGCCCTTTTACCTTTCGGCGACGAAATATATATTTACTAATCAAAGCTTTGCCTCTCATTGTGATAATAATTATTGAAACAATGTCAATAATATTCAAAGAATGTGAATTTTTTTTTTTTCGGATAGAGCTTTGCTCACAAACGGCTGCCAATACGGGATTTGAAAAAAAAAATATTACTCGTTTTCGAGAAATATGAGATTGATAAAAAATAATTTAACGATTGGTAGATGCGTCACTCCTAGAAAGTAGAGGTCCCGAGTTCGATTATGTGTCTTCTCCTGTTTTATACTTTTTGAATATTATTGATATTGTTTCAATTGTTAAATCAAAATGTTGTTGAAGCAATGCGTTTAATCGCTTTTAAATTCATCGAGTTATCATTGGCGAGTCCGACTTTTGTAATCTTGAGCCTTGTTTTTTTATATTCTTTTTGTGACTTTCAACTAATGAGTTTGTATTTATTGAACGCAAATTTACACAATCTAAATATTTTTATTCGATAAATTTTATAATTTATATTAGATAACGTCTGAAACATATAATGTCCAGAGTACCCTAAATTTTGATACCTTCAATAATGGTGAATTTCATGTAGCGGGTTTTAAAATTAACCTTATTTTTCCTTTCAAGGCCCTCTGCACACGGAGATACTCAAAAGAAATTGATCACGGGCGCAAATTACTAACCGGTCCGCAATGAGTTTGAACCTTTCCAATTAAATGCGACACCGCACACGGCACTACCGTCACTAACCAGTCAGTAACGCTCGAGTAACTGATTGGTAGAAAAATTCAACCTATCGACTCGATTTTGACTTTATTCACGAAAATTAACGATCAACAACTGAATACAAAATTAATTTAAAAAAATTAAAAACATCTTCACCACCTTGCACATCACATAGAAAACTACCGATTTGGATCACTTGTAAGTAGCCCGCGTGTGCAGCTGCGTCACTAAAGAGTTAGTAACCGGCTAATCGTTTCAATCACAAACCAGATCAGTTTATTTTGAGTATCTCCGTGTACATACGGTCTAAACATATATCTAAACCTGGACTGGCATAAAGCTTTAAGTCTTAAGCAAATAATGTGTTTATCTTTTGACATAAGTTTTAAACATCCTTTGTATGGTTTCTATTGCAGACTCACCATCACCGCTTCTTGCCCGATGAACCTCCAATACTTCCCAATGGACAGACAGCTTTGTCACATCGAGATTGAAAGTTGTAAGTATCATTCATATATCTTTCATCTTACTCTACACCTCTCTTTTTATATTGATGGCTAATATATATTTTGTTTTTGGGTGTTGCACATGTGCACATGGTCGACCGGTTCGAATCCGGTTCACCAACCAGATCTTTCGAAAAGTTTCAATGTTGATTTTGTATATTTAAAAATAAATAATTTGTCTGGCCTCAGTGTTTGATTGTAAAGCGTGCGGGGGAAATTTGTACCTTTAACACACGTTGTTACTTGCTGATAAAATATATGGATTGCATTTTGTTGGAATCATCTCGAAGCCATTTACAAACAACTCCTATCTAACTATCGCTTTTTGAGACTGTGACATAATTCGTGTGTTGAGTGTAGAGTGCAAAGTTTGTCTCTTCCCCTTGTGTTTCGTTCAATCTGTTTTGTCTAATATCTGTCACAAGTCACACGTCACAAGTACAGTTAATGTTCCATATCCAATTTTCGTCATTCAGCTTACTGTGTTGTCTGGGACACGGTCATTCCCGTGTTTGTGTTATTTGTCCAGTTATTTCCCTGGCGAGCTTTCATGATACTGTATACACTACCGTTGCATTTTCTTTCTCACATGTTATCTCAACGCCCTTCTTACGGAATAATGAGATACACTCAGAAGTGCATTTGTACAAAAATATAAATAATCTAACTAAAATAACTCAAAACATGCTTTTAAATCAACAGAATAATATCTTAACAGTATTTATATACTGACTATTCGTGAGTCACGTGTTTGCTTCAAAGCTCACTAACACCAACCTATTATTGCTTCAACAATTAATTTTCCATTATATAACGATCCTGCAATGTTGTCATTGTTAATAGTACTAGTACACTGAATACGAAACCAAACGCTCTCCTTCTGTACGGAATTTCAGCTTCGTGTAGATCCATTAATAGGTGCCATAGCGAGATTTTGAAACAAACGCTTGACTTTGAAAACTGTTACCTGAACTATATGAACGGCAATGGATGCCCCGTTATCGAGGGAACTGAAACTGACGCTGGAAATCGCAAGCCTGAACGGGTGTATGTTCGATGATATAAGTGCCCAGAGCACGCAAGAGACGGTCCATCGCCAGAAGATCCACGTAACGGCGCATCCAGCGCTCACACTGATACTATGAGAGGTCCCCACCCCACCCGAGAGATTTCTATGATTTGTTATACTTTAGTTTGGTTTGGTTCAATGTCGGTCTCCTTCTCAAGTACAGCACCCGCGGAAGGCAGACTGGGCCTCTGGGCCGCCGGGCCACCGAGCCACCGGGCCACTGAGCCTCCGGGCCGCGGAGGTGAACAGTGCAAGCAATATTGCGACATCCGCCACTATCTGTCCCTCGCGAGCGTGGTCGACGCGCACTAGCCTAGCCCTTGGTAGCGGACATCATCCGAGCAGCCGGACAGGCCGGCCCGCCTGCATAACATACTGAGAACCGTACTTGCAGGCCACCCAACTACCGAACAAACCCCGTAGTGCCGATGGATCATACACTATTAGCATTTGCGTTTGAAAACTTTGACAAAAGGAACGAACATCGCCGCATTGTGCATCTTGTGCAATTCCCAGTTGTAAGTAACCCAGCTGCCCGCGCCGCGCCCGCGCCCGTTTCCCAAACGGTCGAGCCTCGCGTTGAGCAGGCCACAGAGCGGGATAACTCACCCATGTTGTGGATTGTGAAACATACAACATTATACCTCTATCTCATTAGCCCTTTGTTTATGATTTGAAGGCATGCATGGCTCGCGACCCAGGCACGCTCTCCCGGCATGCTCGCCCACAGGTTTATACTCACACTGCATGCTTTGTTGTTGACCTTTCTTTTCATTTTGGCTCGCTGGCTTTTGCTTTCAACCGCTATCTGGCTTGGCACGGCTGAATGAGTGATTTCTTTATTTATTTACTTTCATCGACCGGTTTGTTTTCATTCTCATTTCAGTAAAAACTGTTGATTGAATTGATTATTTTTTGTTTGTCTTCGATGCGTAGTCATAGTATCTATTCGTAAACTTATCTCATTTGTGATAATTTTAATTTGTATTATTCATGGCATATGTAGCTTTATGTTTCTCTCATCCATCTCGCATCCGGTTCGGGAGTTCCGCGAGCCGAACGGCAGCGAGCTTCTGAGCGGAGGGCTTCCGGACCAGATGCGTGTTACAATGATATACCTTCATACCACGCCAGCCGCGCGGCGCCCCGCGGACGGCGGCGCCGCGCGGCTGGCTCTAGCGAGACGGACGGTGTCATGTTGTAATGTAAATGACGGCGTTTGTGTGTTTGCTCTTGTTTGGCTCTGGAGTCGGATACACAATGCGCGATATTCGCTACTTCTGGCGGGACGGCCTCAGTAGCGTGGGCATGAGCAACGAGGTGCAGCTCCCGCAATTCCGAGTTCTGGGCCACAGGCAGCGGGCGACAGAAATTAATCTGAGCACAGGTACTGCCTGACCCGCTCGCACCAGCACCCACCCGGGCGGCTCACTCTCGGCTACCGTAGCTTCGTTACGCCGCACTTTGCGTTTCCTCCCTTTCGTATGTACATTCTTCCCGTGCCCGCTAACGAGGGAAGGTAAGTGTAGCCCCGAACCACCGAACCGTAACAAAACCCACTGGAACGGGTCCGGGGTCTCTCATTGTCTTCACTATTCAGTCGGCTACACGATGAGGGACATCCGCTATAAGTGGAACGAGGGGCCCAACTCCGTGGGCGTGTCCAACGAGGTGTCCCTGCCGCAGTTCAAGGTGTTGGGCCATCGCCAGCGCGCTATGGAGATCAGCCTCACCACAGGTAACTCTCCCTCCTTCCTTCCGCTCTACTCTCCTCTCTCTCTTCGATTAGAATGACGCCTACAACTGGGCTTGTGGTTACTGTTCTTAATTGTAAAGTAAAACAGGTTTGATGCGCTGTGAGACCGGCTTTAGTAGATGCCCGCGAGAACTTGTGTATTTTTCGCTTTGTTTCAATTTTAATATTTTTATTGAAATTATTCATTGAATTTCTATAGTTTTTATTACTGGCATGTAAATTCGCTTTTTTAATCAGAAATCCCCTCATTGGCTACTGGTGAAACATTTTGGCACCCAATTGATCCTTACAATAAATTTTAATCGAATGATGTTGTGAGAGTGTGAACTTAAATAACACATTTTTAAGTTAATAGAAAGTATTTTTAGAATTGTATTTTTAACGCATAATCTTTTAAAGTGACATATTATCTACTTGATTTCCTCTCCCAATTTTTGTAAAGTCATTTCGTTTCAATTCTACGACCTCTGTCTTTAAGATATTGTGTGAGATAATGAATAATACAACCGAGGATAGGTCCATGCACCGCACATCGCACACAAGCTTTCGATGTGTGCTTCTCAAGCATTCCTTGAACACTGTCCCTGTCAACAAAGATAATACTGTGTTAGTTGTAGAAACGATACACTACAGTTCCAATGTAATTTGATTCCCACTTTGCGTGTTTTTGTGTCCACACAATGTTTGTGTCAACTCTTCCAGTCTCGGCGCTCGGCAAATGTATTTTCAAACACGGCACAACACGCCCCACAGCCGTTGCCTTTTACTGCGTTCGGTGTTTGCTGAAGTTTGCCTAGCGCTGAGACTGGAAAATATTATTCTTATGTAAATCGTTATTCTGTATCGAATACTAAATATCTTCGCTGGAAAGGCAAAGTGACTTAAGCGACACGTTGCTCTGACTCTCGTTTGATTCAGAAGACTTTTGTGGTCCTTCGGAAATCTAAAATATATTTACCATTCGAAAGAAGGCTTGACTCAAGCGACACAAGTTTGGGACAGTTAAACTTTCTGTCGCTTCAGGTAACTTAGTGAGACCATTGAGTTACCTGTGTTAACTTTTTTTTTCAAAATCCAACTAATACTAAGACTTATGAATTTTATTGTAAAACAAAAAATACTTTAAAGTGCTCTAGTGTAAACTTCCCAATATGGCGGTTCAGCCCTTTTGCCTTTCCGGCGACGATATGTTGATTTTAATGTTGTATAAGTACAAACCCGGTACTAATTCGTAAGACTTAATTGATTTGTATGCATTAAATGGGGTTAATTACTTAAAACATATATTTGTTATATAAGATATTAAGAGGTACAAAAATATTTTACCACCCAAATTTGTCTGGCGTATTTTTTGACGCACAGAATATTAACTTTTTAAAATACGTAAATACTTGTGTAATTTAAAAAAAACATACAAAATCTTTTTGCATTCGATACAAGAATACAATTTGTTATCAAAAACACATTAACTATAAATTTTTGGCAAGTTTTTCTATCTTTAGGTTTTGAAGTTCCATCAATCTCACAACAACTTTTATTTAATCGTTGTAAATGTAAATACCCACTAATTATGAACTAATTGATCAAATTTATATTTAAAATCCCACACTTTATTCGAAATATATATAATATATTTCAATTAAGAAAACGCAATTTGTTTAGTCACATTGTAACAATAACTATTCAATTAACCCAAACGTAATTTGTTTACTCACTTTTTAACAATAAGTATTTAATTAACCTTAACGCAATTTGTTTACTCACTTTTTAACAATAACCTTTTAACTAACCCAAACGTAAAATGTTAAGTCACTTTTTAACAATAACCGTTTAATTAACTTTAACGTAGTGTTAACACAACCAAATTGTTTAAAAAATTCTTTAATTCAACCTTTTCTTGGAATGAAAACTAAGGTAGGTGTGTGTGCCTTTGTATTTTCTAATTATTTTAAACGACGATGAAAAATGAAAGTTTCACTTTGTTAAATAAGATAATTGCAGTGATTTGCCACTGGTAAAGAAAGTTTGCGTGAAACAAGCTGTAAGGTGTTTTATAACTTACAATATAGGCATTAAAACATAATTTGAATGCTAAGTGTGTTGCCTATACACAGGAGTAGAATCACTGAAGCAAACCTCTGACGTTTACTTATCCGCTCCCTGTGCCCCTAGGAAACTACTCTCGCCTGGCCTGCGAGATCCAGTTCGTTCGCTCCATGGGCTACTACTTGATCCAGATCTACATCCCGTCGGGGCTGATCGTCATCATCTCGTGGGTGTCCTTCTGGCTCAACAGGAACGCCACTCCGGCCAGGGTGGCCCTCGGCGTCACCACCGTGCTTACCATGACCACGCTCATGTCACTCCACCAACGCCGCCCTGCCCAAGATCTCATACGTCAAGTCCATCGACGTCTACCTGGGAACCTGCTTCGTGATGGTTTTTGCTAGTCTGCTGGGTAATCATTCATTTTCTAACAACGAGCATTCGAATGATTGTTTTTGGTGTGCGCTTTGTTCAGTTCACTCCGGTCGTTATTTCTGACTCATTTTGAACATTTTTGCAATCTCGTGTTACCTAATGGCTTCCGTTTATAACGAGCACGGAGAGTTTGGAAAACAGATTCAATTACCTTTAAATAAAAATCAAACGTACGATCCGAAGGGGAGTGACGTAGTTGACCCATTTGATCTTGCTTATGAAAGCGTTTTCATGACACAATGATAAGTGATTTAAAGAGAATATATTCATAATGTATATGCTTTGGGGTCACATTAGAACCCCCCTTCGGAACGGTAGTGTTAAAAGTTAATGACGACCATGTCTATTGACTAAACAATGCGCGAGCCGGCACTTAGTCAGTGTCAACGGGCACATATGATTGTACGTATTGATATTATAGCAGACTTGTTTGGTTCGTAGGTTGCGAGTGCGCGAACACAGACATATCGGAATAAGGCTACTCATGGACCTAAGATTCAGAAGGCGATTGTTTTTTCTTGACGCTACTAGTAATCTTGTTAAAAGTTGCGGAATAACTAAACATCGTCAGAGGCAAATAAAAATCAACTTAGAAAATAAATTTGAAGAAGTCACAAAATATTTGTATTCACACAAACATTCGAAAGAGGTTTGCCGATTTGTGATCAGGGTCTCATGATACGCCTAGATCCAATACGTTTGTTATGCAGTTGAAGCACATCTCATTGCTGATTTATTGTTTCTCTTTGTCGATTGATTCATGGCGAAATTCCTTCAGCCTGCGATGTTTTGTGTATTGAAGTAGCAAATGTATTTCTATTCGAATCTACCTTGCATTGCGTTAGTAAGATATTGATATTTTGACCAATACCTCAGCTAGCTAATCGTGATTTAGCGTCCGTTAAAGAGAAAAATAATATTCCTCTGAAATCCTAGGTCCGATACATATTTTTCTCAAACTTTGGGATGAATAAAATATGTGTGTGTAGAAACGCCTTTATCTACGATCCAAATAAATTCGAACTTCAAAATGTCAACGCCAACCATGAAATAACACTTTTTAGCAATTTGGTTGCTCAACATTTAATCGAATTTACCCGGTTGTCAAATGCAGCCTCGACAATGTTCACTTTTATCATTTTAGAATATGCTACCGTGGGCTACATGGCCAAAAGGATTCAGATGAGGAAGCAAAGGTTCATGGCGATCCAGAAGATAGCAGCGGAGAAGAAGATGCAGGCGGAGGGACCCCCGCCCGGAGACCACGGCTCCAAGGCGGGCACGATGAGCAGACAAGGCCCTCCTGGCCGAGCCTCTGTAAGTATATATCACGACATGTAACCGCACCGAGACTCCACTTTCCACATTCCAACGATACAACCAACCAATTAAACTAACTAACAACCCACTCGGAGATTCTCATGGTTGTGGAAAGCGAAAACATATCTCCAACCCATTGTTCCATAAAGGTAAGATTGATATATCTGCACATGTGTTTACTACATTGCAAATTTTAAATACATTATCAAATAAAATGAAGCATAACGTCATGGACACAGTCGTGTCGGTTGTTCCCAGAGCCGTTGAGGTATCCGCGGAAAAAACAGACTCGCGCTGTTGGATCCGCGGGTCCCTTTCTGCTGGCGGAGCGTTATGTACCCGGGGTATGCTTGTACTTGTTGGTGGAACGCTTGTTCCAGGAGGTGAGATTCAAGGTCCACGATCCCAAGGCGCACTCCAAGGGCGGCACCCTGGAGAACACCATCAACGGTGGGCGCGGCGGCACCGGGGATGAGGAGAACCCGCCAGCGCCCCCCGCCCACCTCATCCACCCTGGCAAGGTACCCACCCACACTTCATTTACTTTACTTCTTCATTACTCCCTGAGCTTATTAAGCCTTGTGCAACCTTAGCCCAACAGATAACTACTACAATAACAACACAATAATAATATAATGATCAATAGCTTCCCAAGATTGTATTTGATCACTTGAAACCAACTGAATGTCTTTTCAATCAACATTTTCCGAATTTTTCTATCTATTTCGAAAAATTATTCGAGCCTTACGCAACGAGTTTTTTTATCACAGTAAATAATATTAAGGGTGATATCGAATAGTATATTAATTTGTATTAATATAAAAATATTATAAACCACTAAATAAATATTCATAATTTCTCCCTCTACTTACAATAATATCTTTAGTAAAAGCACCCAACTAATAAACGTACGATCCGAAGGCGGGTGACGTTGTTATCCCGTTTTATCTTGCTTATTAAAGCGTTTTCATGAAACCTTTAATCTTAGGTTATTTGTTTTTGGTAATTTTCATGATATTTGAGTAATCTCTTTGGGGTGACATTAGAACCCCCCTTTGGAACGAAAGGGTTAAATTATACTTATTTCCTATTGAAATTTGTCAACATGTACAGTTTATAAATCGTTTTAGAAAACGATACTGTACTAGAATCGCTTCAGTTTTAATGGATCAAAGAATAAAGGATTTCAGATTTATGTTTTTCTCCCGTCGGCGGGCATTTTAAGGTACGGTCAAAATATGTTTTTTTTACTAAGCGTACTAATGACGCGATTGTACAACTGTTTCTTTGAAAACGCGTTTTGTCACAAAAGGGCGAGGGCGACTAACATAACACATGTTGATCTTTTATATATGCGACTATATACTAAATAATAATGATATACCTAAAACACACGGCAATTAACATTGCTTGTCTTATCATTCATTTCAATACCCACCCACAACATGTGTATTATATTTTAATTTCATTTACACTTTAAAAATGGCGTGTTTATGATTTATTTTGCGACTTTCTGTGCGAAAACACACATATTATTATGTATGTTAGATAATTTTGCAAAAATGTTTTTATTTGCATGTTGATATTAAGTTTATGAATATATTATTGTTCCCCTACCATTCCAGTATTGCGGTAAAATTATATTGAATAATTACTAAAACAATGTATACATTAAAGTTGGTATCTTCAACGACGGTAAGTTTTGTATGGAGAGCTTGATTGGGGATGCACGAATGTGGAAAAAGCACGCGTTTGCCAGAACAGAACGTTTGTCCGTTTGTCCCCCCTCCCGACCAGAAGCGCCGAGGACTCGCCGTCGGTAAGTAACACAACAGAACTACTTTCTAGGCAGTTTATTCAAGGAAGTCGAGCGCATTGCTTATTCGTAGTTCGTGACAAAATATCTACGTTCTGTTTAAAATGAATCGCTTGATTGCCTTGTCTAACAATTATTTATTTATGATCTTTGCTGAAAATGAATACTTCATTAGTAGGGCTAGGATTATTCGAAGCATTTTAATTTATTGAATATACATAAAAGCACAGACGGTATTGATTTGAGCACTCTTATTTTAACTTTCCATAATTTTGATATTTAATTAAATAACAGATTCAATAAACAAAACTCTAATAATCTTACTCTACTAATCATTTCGCTATTTTGGACCGAAACCTTAAAAATGCCTGCCCGATTTTATTATTATTTTGTGGATTTATCTGTTTTTCCTCGCAATATTACGAACTCAAAATAAATTAGTGACTTGAATTAAGTTTAACCTTTCCGTACATTGAAAGTAAAAATCAAATGTTCGATCCAAAGGGGGGGGGGAACTCAGTTACCCCATTTGACCTTGCTTATTAAAGAATTTTGTTGGCCTAATTTTAGGTAATTTGTTTATAGAAATACTTATAGAAAAGTAAATTCATAATATTTTGAGTTTTTAGTGGCATATGATTCGGCGTTCAAGTTCAATTTAAAAAAAATAAAATGGAGTTCGACTTAATTAAACACAAAAACTATAAATACTTCATTCATTTCATTGAACAAATACTTCGATGGAAGTTAGATTACAAAGAACTACTACAATTTTTCAGCAGTACGGTTGTAAAGGTGAATTTCAAAATAAAGAAGTACTTCAATTGAAGTCCGACTTTATTTTGGCAAGGAACCGGTTCCAGTTCTTTTCACTTTCCAATCTCTACCGACTAGTACGTGCTTATTGATCTTATAGATCTTAGTAATCTTATTGTCCGGGGTAACATTAATACCCCCTTTCGGAACGGGTGGGTTAATTTTCTTACAAAAACACAAAAAAACACTTTCACACAGTAGCTTAACAAAAAAAATGATGAAATTAAAAATAAAATAACTCCGTATTTATTTCTAGGAGCCCTCAACTGACGGTGCTAACATGTTATATAGCGAGAGCTTATTTATGTTTAACTCTCCAGTCATAGCAGAGAATATTTGACTCAAACACAAATAGCAACGATTGAACTGAAGATGTAATTTAAATTCTTCTTTTTAATTTCCCACTTCAGCGTCAAACCACAAAAAGCCTTGTCCGGTATGACGAATGTGTCCGAAGTGTAAAAATCCAAAACAAATCCTCCGAAAGAATCAGTCCCCTACATCCATTCCAGCAATCGCGCACACAAACACACAATTTATTTATTAACACATATTTTACATAAAGAAACACGAATTTCTAAAATAAACCAAATTAAACTACCGTCTATCTCTAGAAAAAAGGTTCATATGTGCACTAACTAGCGTTGTGAAAAACTTCAATGTTTTGTGAATGGTTCACGAATTGCTAGTTCTTTAAAATGAACACTTCAATTGAAGTCGAACTCGCAAAAAAGAGATTTGAATTTATCTGGTTATTTGTTCAGTCCTTTAAAAAGCACGTACTAGTCGGTAGAGATTGGAAAGTAAAAATAACTGGAACCGGTTCCTTGCCAACATAAAGTCGGACTTCAATTGAAGTACTTCTTTATTTTGAAATTCACCTTTACAACCGTACTGCTGAAAAATTGTAGTAGTTCTTTGTAATCTAACTTCCATCGAAGTATTTGTTCAATTAAATGAATGAAGTATTTATAGTTTTTGTGTTTAATTAAGTCGAACTCCATTTTATTTTTTTAAATTGAACTTGAACGCCGAATCATATGCCACTAAAAACTCAAAATAGTAAAACTTAATAATAATATAAAGTTGGTTAAAATTACATTAAAAATACATATTTGTATAAAAGCATTACTATTATATTAACAGATAGACTGATTATAGGAAGATTCGACGTTATCTTGATAATTTTAAAAATAAATATTATGTTGGACAGATAGAATATGATATCAAATTCATTCATAACCATTTAAAAAAAGGATATTTTCCAATGAACCGATAATCCCTAGAAGTGTGATGAATACTTTTTTAAATAAAACTGACTGTCGTCAATTTACGTAAGACCTTTCGACTCCTAGGTCCCAGACAGGCCAATAAAATTAATCCTTCAAGAAAGTATTTCGGTATTTAAAAAAAAGTTTTAATAGTTCACCGGAAGTAAGTGAAAATTGATCTTACTTCTGGAATACCAAACACCCCAAAACACTCTTCTTTCGGTTTCTCACTTCAGTGATAGGCACCTACCTACCTGTATTTTATAAACCTTTCCGTACCTGAAAGTAAAAGACAAACACCCATTTGATATTGCTTAATAAAGTATTTTGATGACATAATCTTAGGTAATTCGTTCATGGTATTACTTAGAGAGAATTATAGTCTTAATATTTCAGTAACCTTTATCTGAGACATCGCACAAAACTCTTCTACGGGGTTACATTAGAACCCCCATTGGGAACGGAAATGTTAATATCTTGAAGTAAGAATATATGGAGAGGTACCTTTTCGAAACAGTGTAATCAGGTCGATTGACTTTATACTGACTCGATAGAAAGAGACAAATATATGTTCAGGGATGTTGGATAGCCTACCGCCCACATGGAATTCGATTATTTTTTAATAAACAAATTTGAACACATTAATCAAAACAATATCAATACACTATTAAAATTATTTGTAAAGTCCAAATATCACAAACACTAAAAAGAGAAAGTTTGCTTAAATATTGATGGAAGCTTTTTATTTATTTTATGTCATTATATCATTAATAATGTGAAAAATTTAAAGTTCGGTCAAAAATATTTAAAACTGTTGAAATACCTCTGAAAAGTGGTGTTTTATATATTTATTTGGTCTCATTTGAACATTCACGCATAGAACATATCACCATCTTGTTTGATTTATTTGTATGACCACTGCAAGTTTTTTAATCAACACAAATATAAGAAATAACCACAAAATCCGTTGACGTATGTTATACGACTCAATGATGTGAAGTTAGCGCGGACAGAGAACATTCTTACATACTTAAAAGTGCTGCAATATTATGTGAAGACTTTTCTTGTTCTCTTTCTGTCTTGTGGTATACGACGTAAAAACCCGGAGAAAGTGATTAATCCCAAATTTGTATCGGTTGGGTAAAAATATTTATCTCTCTCTCCAAGTATATTCTTACTCCAAGGTCAATTATGATTTACCCACATAATATGAACTGTTTCAAATAGTGTGAGAATTTCTCACGTGTCAATAAGAGTGTTTTGTACATATTTGGGAAGATGGCATCTCACTCTGTCACTTATCACTTTGCAGGACATCAACAAGCTGCTGGGAATCACCCCATCGGACATCGACAAGTACTCCCGCATCGTGTTCCCCGTGTGCTTTGTGTGTTTCAACCTCATGTACTGGATCATATACCTCCATGTGTCAGATGTGGTGGCTGACGATTTGGTACTGCTGGGAGAAGACAAGTAGAGGAGCCTGCGCCATGGCCCTCCCCGACGCCCCTGCCTCCTGGGCCGAGGTGCGGGTCGCATAGCAGACGTGTCGCGCTGCACCTCGCCCAGGGGTCGATCCCCCAGCCCCCAGCCCTCAGCCCCTAGACTCGCTTGCCCACACGCGTGGGCCACTGGCTTCAGAGACCACTGGTTGCAGTGCCAATATCATATTTAACGCATATTTTTTATGTCAAATTATAGTATAACAGAAAAGTCTTTCTTTCACTCGACTACGATTTAATTAATTTCATATTATTTTTAGATTTAATTACAAGTAACTATGATTTTGTCAAATATCCATGATCGTCTTTACAATCTCACTAGAACACTTTTATCCATTGTAAAAAAATGCACGTGAACATTGTTGTTTTTTTTTTCTTGTTTATGACAATTTTTACACACACCACGCCAGGGTGTAATATCACTACGCAAGAAAGCATCTTAAGCTTGTGACTCGGTTATGGTTTGCATTGGAAATTTTAATAATGTTATCTTTTCGTGTCCTAGCAATTAATACCAATTCAATTAGTTAAAGCCTTGATAAAAAGTCATTTTCTCTCACACCATTCATTATGTGAAACGAAAGCAAATTAAGTCTAGCACTAGCTCAAAAATGAAAATCCCACAAAACAGTTTCGTACTAGAAAACCAGTAGGTAAACCGAACCCTGAAAGTGTTACCACACAGATATTGGAACCAATGTGTACAATAGAGAGTGGTGCAATTATCAATAGCTATGACAATAATTCTAAAGCAAGTTGAAATTAATTTGGTAAGCAATTATGTTCTCCTTCTGAATCTCACTCTCATTCCAAATACATAATTTCATAACGATTAAGTATTTTTTAAGGACAATGTATATATTCAAGTTCTGATTACTTCTGTTTCAAGCTGTATTCCTTTCATTTTCATTGTTTTAAGTATTCAGTTGAATTATATTATTTGTGCATATTGGCTTAAGTTGAGTTAAATAGAAACGAATGCACCGAAGTGACCGCGGAGTGGGTGGCTCTGTTGACCGTGCGGTGACGAGAGAGACTGAGCCAGGGCTAGTTGGGCCGGGGGCCCGGGGCCCGGGGCCAAGGGCCGGGGGCTGGGCCGACAGGCAGAGGGCGTCGGCTACCGAGTCTCCACCACACACACTACACTAAAGACTGCAAGTGGCGACACCTACCGACGCGACGATGCGCTGCTGTATCGTGTTATATTCTAAATCCTTTAAAGAGAACATAAGCATTGCTGTGGTGGACGCATCCTCCGGCCCCCGTGCTGCAGTGGCGCGGGGGCCGGAGGACCTCAGACCACCGTCGGGCACGGCGGGATGCCCCCCTTCCCTCCCGCCAATTGTACTAACCTAGTCTCTGTTACATATATATCAACTATTTACATTTTATTATACACCCGTGTTTCACCTACGAGGTTATAACTCACATTATGAATATTAATTTGGGTTTGTAGACTTGACTAATATGGTTTTTTGTAATATCGATATTTATATGCGTATCCAAATGATTATCGTTGAATTCGAAATACACATGTAAAATAGTTTTGTTACATTTAAGAAGAACGAACTCGAAAATAGGGAAGAACTTCCATCCTACTTAAACTTTTAATATTTATATTTAATGTTAATGTAATGTACCTACATAGACGATTTATTGACTTACTTTAATCAGTGCAAAATATTTAAATACTTTGTATATGTACATTGTTAAATATCAAAGTTTTGTCTACTTTTTAATTTTACAAGCTTTTAAAAAAGTGGGTATTGATTTATCAAAGCATTTAAAAATCTACAATGAGAATTTAAAATAAGCAACTTCATTAGATTTTTTATTGAACAGAGAAAGTTTATATCACAGATAAAAAAATATATTTATTTGGGTTTTGATTCTAAATTTGTGTATTACCCATTGATAAAATACATGTCATCTACATTTAGCTACCATTTGGTGGCACATATTACCATCTACGGCATCTGACTGTATTATTACTATGTTTTCAAACATGGAGGTATAAATTATTATTATGTTCAGTTTACAACAAGTGTTTTGGATATAGTTTATAAATTCAAGTATCATTGAATTAAATATAATTTAAGTATAGTTGAAATATCCCGAAAAACTGTAAATATCTTTGAAAGACATTTATTTATAACATACAGCATCATACTATTATGGGTGTTTGTATGTAATTCGTAACCGTAATGCACTTATTCCAAATTAGTTAGGCCAAAACATCTTTCACAATTGTAAATACAATCATGTCACTGTCTCGCGCATGCCTTTATAAAATCTGTACTGCAAGTATACAATATCCCCTACTGGTCACAACTGTCACCATCCCCTTTGTACACAGATTAACAGACTATTGACTAGTACCAGTAGTATGAGAGTTGTCGGTCTTTGTCCTATATCAGCAACTAGAAATGTTAGCAACTAACTGAAAGCACCCCTTTCTTTGATATCCATTTCAACGAGTAGCTAACTGCTAGCCTTCCCACATCACTAACATCACTAAGCACTGGAACTGGGTACTGGCTCGTGTGGGAATGCATTACTGTTCCAGTATGCTCCGACACCGTCGATCTCTTGACACAAGAACAAGATACAATACACCCATTCCCCAAGTGCTTAGATGTCGACCATCATCAATGACAGAGCTCCCTGTGCTTACCATTACTTAAACGTCTGTGTACGTTTCTTAAGAAGAAGTATCCTATCCTCTGTATTGTAATTTGCATTATATGAATTCGCATTCATTGTCATTTTAAATATAAATAATAAAATAATATAGCTAGGATATTAGTCATGACGGAAGAGGCCGGCAGATGGACTCACTTCTGTCCCTTGTTTTATACGCCCGAGTCCCCCGCGCCGCCGCCTGCCGCCGCTCCCCCCCCCCCCCCCCATCTCCCCCTCAGTCCCGGCTCCCCTCGCGCCACACCACTCCCACACCCAGTCCATCTCGAGCGACCTCTTCCGTGTGACAAACACGAAATTCTAAACTGATATTTAATATAAATGAAGCATAAAATGTAAGAAAATATGCATAGGTCAATAAATATTATGTGAAATATTTTAGATAGGCATACGTAGAAGAAACAAATATATTACTATCCTAAAATATAATATACACACACAGACACACATATAATAATTATGTATATATACTCATGTACGTATAAATAATGATTCAATTTAGGTCATTACTTATACAGACATAAATATAATGATTAGTGTCCAGGAAATTTACTTACATACTTCTATTCAGATATGTATTGAGAAATTGTAAGACATTTTCCTGAAGAATTATCCTAGAAAAAAAGAAGTGAAATGATTTACAAAGTTCGTATTGACTCCTAACTTCGCTGAAAACGGTTGATTTCCTTAAGGTCCTAGTCTCGATACATGAAGTAGGTGCTTGAGAAGGAAACGTGAATGCGAATGTGTGCAAGGTGATTGATTGATTCCCGCCACGGCAGCGCGGGAAGAGCGCCACAAACCAGCCGCCCTCAACCCCCTGCCGTGGTCTCTTTCCATTCGACTCCCAACCAAATCTTAAGGCTGTTCTACAGCACATTGCTCAACACGAGTCTAACTGATTCCTCTTTATTATTGCCTGTGTTTGTGATACCTAAATATAAATATCATTGGTTGCCATTCGTAATGGGAGATTTGTGTCTGAAATAAGATTATGATGGCATTTTTTTGTACGGCAAAATAAAGAGAACAGATGAGACCGATATATATATTGTAACTCGTAAATAGATTTATCGAGTTCCAAATGAATTTGGTACTATAAAATATATATTATTGTAACTCGTAAATAGATTTATCGAGTTCCAAATGAATTTGGTACTAGAAAAAAATTTAAGTATGTTAATTTAGGCTCTATAAATAAATATTAACAAAAAAAAACAGAAATAACAGTTTAATTATATAAGAAACCATAGAGAGCAATATTAAATTACTTAAAGGCACTTTTAATATTACGGAATGGTCAATAGTAATTATTTAATTTTCTTTACTAGACCATATCTCATCCTTAAGCTTCCACTGTCTCCACTGTCTGAGGAACATCTTCCGCACCCGACTCTCAACTTAATATTACATTCTCCTAATAACGTAACAGTCTAACGGCACTGCGTTCGGCTTTTCTACTCTGAGAGCTGACCATATACCTGATCACTGTCCACACATGTTTGTAACTTTGGTTCATTCAAATATAGAAAAAGGGACAGGTTTCATGATTGAAGAGCACCTTTGGATATTCTTACATTATACGGTATGTGCGATATACCCACCGTATGTACCGGGAGGAATTGAGCCTCTACAGTTAATATTTACCGCATTTAAAGTTCAGTCATTTGTTCTCCAATGTTCAATCAATAATAATCGAGAAGTCACATAAAATAAATTTAGATAATGCAATTGCGATAATATGTTATTCTAGGAAACGTTTATTCCATGTTTCATATATTATAAATAACAATGTGGAAAAGTGCTCAAGTGTCAATTCATTATTGCTTATACAGAAAGATTAGTAATAAATTTTTTAAACGGTGCTTATACTCGTATTCATAATGGAAGATATGAAAAAGCAAACATGGATTTGCTCCCAGCAGCAACCACTCAGCCGGCACGCTACCATACCGTTATAGTTCTCACTTCTTCACGGAAACTAAGTCCATCGCACTCAACACACACATATTAATCACTTCCCATTTTATTCAAACCTCGCACTATCGTCACATATGTTTTATTTTATGGGCAAATTCCTAAGGAATCAAAAACCAGCTGAAAACCTAGCGAAGACTTTGTTTAGTCAGTTTCTAAGGCTTGGTGCAAATCGTTGTTAGGAATATTGTCTGTGTTTGAAGTTAGCCCAAGCAAGTTACGCCGGTCAATGTCCTCGATGCATATACGCCACTACAGAGTTTAGCACTAAATGGAAGTATAGCACCCATCTTTCTGTAAATGGCAGAGTGAGTAGACTTGTGCCGGCACCTATTTAGGTGACCCACTCGGCCAGTGTTTCTGGGGAACGAGAATCTACTCAAATAACTTATCACAAACAGTAACGTTGTGTAGAAAATATCAAAGAAGCAAGCGATGGTTTTGGTGTAGGAAACCAGAAATAGCCTTATGTGTAACATTAACCTAAACCATTCTTTCTTTTTTTCTATCTTGTTTTTGAAATCTGTACACTTTGATATTCACTTTATTAAATATGTCTTCTGATGTAACTTAGAAACCGTAATTTAAATAATATGTCATTGTCAATTGGATAGAGTGGCATCATTAGTACATAATTAGTTTGTTTTAAATATCTGAGTTAATCATTTATGTCACTATAATATTGTACAAATTTTAACACCAGAAACATCTCTCCGATGTTGAAACTTTATATTCTAAATGATCGATAATGGTCAGAGTCATAAATGTTAGAAATAATATGCTAAGGAAAGTTGCGGCTGCTTGGCCTACTTGGATTCAAATAAAATATGCCTTGTTGTTGTTGTTCACCTAATGACTAACAGAAAAAACCACATTTTATAAAATAAAATTATACAGGAATCTTTTGTCAGTGAACGAATATATATATATATATATGATTATGTTTATATTAAATATTCGCTAGGATACAACCCAGACAAAACACAAGACACTTTTTTACTGTACATATATAGAGCTGGAAATATAAAATATTTGAAGTAATCAGTACTGCGCACCATTCAGTAGTACGTTAGCTGCCAGCGTTCCGACACTACTGGACGACCCTGTGACGACACGTGGGAGGCTGCATTTGGTATAAGGACGGCGTAGGGACAGATAGGAAGTCAACTGGCACGGGCACCAAGGATTGGGCCGACGTTCCTCACCTTGTTAGCGTTATATCCTTTCTTAGTGTTTCTCCGATTCTTCCAACATATATGTATGTATAGCATGTTAAGAATAAGGCACTACAACTCAAACACAGACATGTTTAATGACATTTGTAATGGTGGTTCAAGTGGGACAAGATCAATGGGTGCTTATTGATAACACATTTAAATATTCTAAATTCATGTAAACAACAAGCATTCCAGTGACACTATGACAATTGTAATTAATGTTATAAATATTGGATGAAACAATTCATTAAAACTATAGGAACATGATCAAATAATAAGAGTTAAAATATACCATATTACATAATATCTCTCGTCTTTTATTTACCCTCGCTATGTATGAGTATTTATAATTAACAAACACAATTTTGTGGTTAAAAATTATAAAAACTTTGAACGCACAACTCCTTTTATTTTTATTTGCAACAATATGTTACGAGGCTCAAGGAAATAGGGAGGGTAGGAGAGAAGTACCTGGCTATTCAGTTGCGGTCACCAAACATGACTAAAGCCATTTCAAGCAAAGAATTCCGGTATTTCACCGGGGCGATACTGAGATGTATTATAAAGAATGGTTTTGGAAAAAAAATGACAGTTTGACAATGCCTTCGAAAGGCGAAACCTTTTTATTTTTTACATTCCATCTTATACCTACCCTCCCTAACCTTGGTGAGAAGGCTTAAATCAAAGGCTGCTAAAAGTACAACAAAACACAGAGGACAAAATTTCACTTCAAGTACTTGTATATAAACACATATGCAAAAAGGGTTTGCAGTAGGGAAAGGCAGCCCGCTCACCGCTCAACGAGTAGAAAAGATTTTTTCCTCATTATGTAAGGCACCAATATTCCCTAGCGCTGTTCAAAATTTCTACAATACGATATACATATTTTAATTTTTTTCATTTTCTCGATTCTTATTTATCATTAAGTGATGAATCATTTAAAGTTACTGACTCTAATTCATGTTCCTTATAATTAGAACGGCGCTATGCGCTTTACTTTGCTACCTCATGTGGGTGGAAAAATGCTTTTACGTGACTATTGAATTTAAATTGAGGAGTTTACGTAGCGAAAAAATATGTTTCTAAAAACCCTACAAAAAAATTGCAAAATTGCATGAAAGCGTCCTGCCGGATCAAGTTTCACGAGTGACAAAGCACTATGGCATGTTTAAATTCCACCCGTGTTTGCCATGGTAATAGGGATCGAGAAAGGGAAGACCCCATATTAATTTGGAATGGTAATAAGAAACCACGACATTGTGGCCTTCAGTAACGTCCAGCATGTGACGCCCTGCGGTAATACCGAGGTGTGGGTGTGTCTGTTTTTATGTAGATAAATAATTATGGGAATATATTAATAGACATACATATACATATTTTTATAGGACAGGAATACAGTAATGGAAATACCCATAAATTTTAAAAGTCATTCAGGAAACGTACGAGTATACTGTCCATGTTCTGAATATGTCAAATCTGAAT
The DNA here is from genome assembly GCA_022651775.1 of Drusus annulatus. NCBI lineage: Eukaryota > Metazoa > Arthropoda > Insecta > Trichoptera > Limnephilidae > Drusus > Drusus annulatus. The sequence goes on along the minus strand of JAGWCC010000911.1, from coordinate 52,650 downwards.
TTAAACTAACAAAAATGTGTTGGTATCGAAAACGTAAAGTCGCAAAGGAATATTATTGACCGGATTTGATAATTTGTTGTGTTTGAGTGAACTGTAAAAAGCGCTCTCGGTCAGCCTTTGTGTATGTTCGAAGACGGTAGGTATTTCTTTTTCAGAGTGTGATCTTTTAAGATTTGTTCTGAGTCTGCATTATTAAAAAATAGTTTTTAATGCACTGATGTGATGTGTGACATGCTACTCCAGACGGGAATATGATGACAGGTCGGCAAGTGTATAGTATACCATTAGTTTAGATCTGGGAGATAATCGCCCTGATTGCTTTCATGGCCCCGATTGTTGATCCGGAGTGCTGGATCATGGACGTTTCCAATCATGTGAGGCCGAGGTACTTCGTCCTTCCACTATATGTCGTGTCCCTCCATTTTGCAGCTGGACATCGGGTGTGATGATGGTACGTTTCCCGTGTGAGTGCCCTTTAGGCGCCATTTCTTGTAGGCCGCCAGCTGATCGAGCGCGAGCTGTAGGTATATTGCCGCCATGTTGATGTCCAGCGATGAGAGAGAGTGATTCATGAAGATCCTTTCTTGCACCTCTCGTCTGAAGGGACGTCGTGGGTGAAGATGAAGAGGAACGGGCCGAGTAGGCCCCTTGTGGCACTCCTTTGGGTATCCCCGCACGTGATGATGAGAAGCGCCCTTTGCATGCGAAGGGATCGTTTTTGATATTTCTTTTATCAGGCGAACTATGACCGGTGGACCGGTTGTTTGTATAGCTTGTGCAACAGAATCGTCTGTCCACACAGCTTCGAATGCCTTCTCCAGGTCTAGGAGCGCCATGGCGGTGTAGCGATCTTCGTCGAATTTTTTCGAGACGAATTCACTACTCGGGTCAGCTGGCGGTAGTGGAGTGCTTCTTCCGGAATTCGAACTGATCATCTGTAAGGTCGGGTAAGGTGTGGTACGATCCGAGTATAACCTGTTCAAACACTTTGCTCATCGTCGATAATAGACTGATCGGACGGTAGTTCGTAGGCTTGGTTTTGTCCTTGTCTGTTTAGCGTGGGGCAAAACTGTCGCCTCTTCATACTGAAAGTCATGATGCGAAGTGTTGAACAGTTTTGTCGTGTAGATGATGGCTCTCTGAGAGGGTGTTTTTGAGTAAAAATGTTGTGTATTTGGATGATGATTCCGGTGTGTGCTTAGATGCATGTCGGCCAAGTCGGTCTGCGCGGACAAATTCAGCTCGTATCTGCGATGACCTCGATCGGTTTCCCAACGTCGTTCATCCCCCGTCCGTGGCTGCGTGTAAGCTTTCGAAACCGTCCGGGCGAGCGCATTTAGTTTCTCTTCGTGCGACAGGGCGAGAACAGCCGCTCCAGTGCCGTCGGAGGGATCGTGTTGTCCTGGCTTCCTCAATGCCTTAGCCATCTTCTTACAGTGAGTTGTCTCGAGGTCGTGAGTGAGGCAACTTTTGCTCGTCTAGAGCTAGCTTCTAAGGTCCGCTATCTGCCGTTTGATCTCCCGCTGCAAGACGTTGTGCCCCACGGAAGAAATCATCGCGCGTCCGGTAGGTGCCGTAGGCGATTCTTCTCCCCTTGATGATCGACAAAGAAGCTTGACCGTGAAAGCTTGACCGTCCTGAAAGGAACGTGTAATTTTTCCTGGATGTTGTGTGAGAGTGCCTGCGGCTTGCCGTCGATTGGTCCGAGCGCAGAGTATCCGATGACAGGTAGATCCGTTCGTTGATGTCTCTCTTGAAGCCGTCCCAGTCAGCCGCTTTGAAGTCGCGCTGCTTCCTCTGGCTTCTGCTTGTAGTGTACTCCCAATGTGAATGTGAAGTCGGATGACAGTCGGGTTCCAGCGTTTGACTGGGATTGTCATTTTTCGTTTGAAGCGGCGAGGAGCGGCCCGTAGAAAGTCGGTTTATCCGGCGCCATTACGTCATAGTCGTGAGTCTGCATATGCGAGAAGAGCGCGTTTGCGTTCCCGGTAATTGTTCCAATAGCGGGCGCTTTGGCGTTCAAATCGTCTCCCCATCACAACTATCGGGTTTCCACGCGCTCAGGTCTCCTCTGGTGAGCCTGGGGATGGACTAATGGTGGGGGGGCCTCGGTGTGCTGTAGTCTCAGTGTAGGTACTCTGGTGGCTGAGATGGTATCACGAACGAAGATGGCGGTTCCGCTCGCTCTTCCTTCTCGGTCGTCTGACCGGGCCTCGGTGTGTTGGGAACTAATGTTTCTGTAATTAAAATAATGTCAATGTGTAAGCGACTCATCAGTTCAAGCAGTTTGTCGATCTTGAATGCCGCAAGCGTTCCAGATGATGCACTTCACTAGGGAACTATCCATCGATAGTCGAGGTGATGAACTCCATCAGGATCATCATCTTCTCGGTGCGGATATATACTTAAAATAAGTTAATCTCTCTACTTTGACGGCAGTGCCATCTGATGGTAGAAAATAAAAGTTTAAAATAATACAAAGTTATTTTTAGTCTTAGAAAAAACATCTGTAAATAAACGACTTAATTATTCTTTTCTTTCATTTTCCTCAAGTAATCTTAGCGATCTACCAACTAGCTCGGCTTCTTCTTTCATATCGATATTCAAGTTATTCTTCAATCCAATCATATTCCATATTTCGCGCCCCACTATGAAATTCAAATACAAACCGATTGGTGCGATGGCGCAAGGATGGCGCTAAAGAAAAATGCTTTGCATTTGCTCCAAAGTGGAATATATTTTTCGCATATCATGTTTTCAAAATATTTTTGGTGGAATCCCGTTCAGATCGATGCAAAATGTCAAATAGATTGGATAACAATATTTTTAAATGCGGCATTCCAAAGTGACATTTTTATTTTTATTTTTGAGTGCACGATCTCGCTTCACCGATATTGATCAATGAGGCTTGGAACGCTAGGGGAACCGGTTTCTATGGTGATATGGCATACGTCAGAAAAATTACCTAGGGTAAGGAGAAAAATTACAAAGTAAGATTAAAAAATTTTGTGATTTAGATGTTGGCAAGTTTGTGAATATTATCGAAATAAATACTGTGGCTTCGTGTAAGTCATTTTGATAAACAACATGCCTTTGATAGGTGCATGGACAGTGCATGATAATCAAGTTTTTTTATACATATTTGGGGAGAACTAACAATGTTGTTATATTAATATTTCCGTGGTTACACTAGCCAATGAAGTTTTAAAGTTAGAAAAGTACTGTCGTGAAAAGTGCATTTAAACGGTAATATTGAGTTAATAAGGATGTATAAACATAAACACATTATTGTTGAGCTAATTTGTCCGGTATTCTTCACCTCGGAAGAACTTTGCGAAATTACATTTGTATTAGTCGGATAAGTTTGAAAGGTATGAGGTTTAGCGCTTTTTTCTCGAACGACTTTTATCAATCTTCTTTTGGATTTATAATTTGAGTATTCTTGTAGGTATTTGTCGTTTCTTATAATGTGACTACGATGAATAATAGTTCTCTTATTTTTTTAAATATCTAGTATCTTTATACACTTCGACCCCTTGGAATAACAAAGTTCCACCTGACACCGTAATGCTATGCGATAATAAACTCTAAAGTTATTTTATATAGAGCCCATTATCATTAAAGTTCAACAGTCCCTGGGGTTGAACTAATAAAACCTCTGCCTTTCTCGTACATGTTTCAAGAATAAGGAGTTAGCCTCACGTGTATTGCACCCTTTGAGGCATTTCACTAACTGACTTACCATTTGCTTAGTTTCGGTTTTCTCCTTGTAAGTCGATGTCCTTACTGTCTACTGAAAACCCTATACTCATTGTCATAACATATTTTCTTGTTCTTTTGTTACTTGTTATATTCACACTGTTTGCATATTTTAGAATCATTAATTAAAGTATTTGAGTATTAATGTTTTCAAGTACCAACACATTAACTGTCTTCAATATCATTTTCTTTTCTTTTCTTTACTTTAACAAATATGTCAATATTTATAGATACTTTTCATCTGGATGAAAATAGATTACACTCCTAGCTTCTAGTAAATGGTTTTTTAATCTGTTGATGTACACATTTACTGTTATACCCATATCTGTACATTTTTTTATTTTTTCCTCATGATTTATGATAACGATCATGATTTAAGTTAGTTTTAATTTGTATACATATTATGTATTATTTTCTCCTTGTTATATTAGGTTAGGTAATTTAGTGTAAAGCCCACTTGAGATGATCACAAAACTGAGCTACATAAATTCACTTTTATTATTATGCCATTCCGCAGGGTAGGCAGAGAAGATTGTGCGCCACATGACTCTATCCTGGCATACACTCCTACCCCATCCACATTCACATATCTTCCCACACACATTTCACTTGATTGTGTTATGTCTTCCTAGAACATCGTCAACTTCTCCTTCCATCAACTTGTGCACTGTTTATTATTCCGATACTCTATAAAAATAAAAATAAATTTAATACAGGTTGAGAAATAAAATTCTTTGTTATTTTGGTAATCAACTTTAATGACATCACAAAACTGTGATTTGGAGAAAAAGCAGAATTCGCAACAATAGAAATAATAGAAGATTCATATTACTCTGTTTTTGAACTTACACATAAATAACATTAAGCTTGCCACATAAAAGAACTACCAATTAATACAATGTAATAAGTCTTTTTTCCTTTAATAAACAAATAACCTTAAATAATCGACTTACAGACTACATTATTACATTCACAATAAAATATTTCTAATACATTTTCATGCGCTTTTAAATATCTCTTTCGAGATTACCGATTATTTTGTTCACACCATCAATATTTTCAGACAAGCGCTAATAGCATTACTTAATTGTAAAGCCTATTTTATAACACACCATAGTCCAATGGAATGGTAAAAACAATGAAAATTAATTAGGATTCAGCTTTAAAATATGTCGTACATTTGAAAGATGGCATTATTTATTTATTTTATATTCTTGATTTTTTAGTTGTTTTTATGCAAACAAGTAGCATAGTCCAATGGAATGGTAAAAACAATGAAAATTAATTAGGATTCAGCTTTAAAATATGTCGCACACTTGAAAGATGGCATTATTTATTTATTTTAGATTCTTGATTTTTTAGTTGTTTTTATGCAAACAAGTAGGTAACAAAATTATTTACTAAAGATTTATTCATAAAAAATATGTTACTTTAGTACAATGGTTTAAACTGAGATCATCGGGTATTTGAGTTAGTCAACTAAAGAAAAAGATTTGAGCATACGCTTAAATGAGTATGAAAAAATATTTAAAAAATTAATAAATAAACAAAGAAACTACAAGTCCAGGCAGCTAAAGAAAACATTTGGAGAGGATCACTGACAGTTCAGTTCCAGTTTAGATTGCATGCCAAGATTCTATTTTAGCCAATTGAAAAAACGGGTTCCATATATCTTTGATTTTCCAACTTGTGTAGGTCTCCTGAAGAAAATGAATACAAGTCATGCAATTTTAAAATTTTAGAGTAGAATCAACTTTAGTTACTTAAAAGTCACAAAAATTAAGGATAAACATAGTATAGTATAATAGTTTTATGAATGGATTAATATTCAAATGAATCAAAATAAACAAAATCTCCGATATTCATTGAAAATGTATAATCCCTTGTTCACAATTTCCGGTTCGATGAAATGGCTGTTTTCTCGGTCTGTAAACTAGTACTGTATCAAAATATATCTAGCTGTTGGAAATAACAGCTAGATGCATCCAACGTCTGACGCTTTTGACGAAAATTTGCGCCAACAGTTAGATATTATTATTAAAAATATCAGTAGTTACGAGTACATACAAATATTATTCGACGCAATGCAGTATCCACACTATCGTCTTATAATTACCTATTTTATTAGATTTAACTCCAAGTAAACAAAAAGGTGTAAGAGTGTATACTTCGTGAACGATATTATGCATAATTTGGAATGATATTTTAGTCGTATACTTTCTTACTAGACGTTTTTGTGGATTTTCCTAACCGAAACGCCCGATACATAGCTCCTAGAGTCAAGCAAATCTATCGGTGGCACCTAAAATAAGAATTCTCCGAGTTTCACGAAATATCTAACAGCTGGATAATTATAATGATACTAATACATATATTTGATGCATCGTATTGTGACATGTACCATTATTTTAGCTGCGCTCGTCAACTAACAAAAAAGTGTAAGAGTGTATACTTTGTGAACGATATTACGCATAGTTTGGAATGATCTTTTGGTTATATATCTTCTTACTAGACGTCTTTGTGGATTTTCCTGTCCGAAACGGCTGATACGTAGCTCCTAGCATCAAGCAAATAAAATAATGGCAAGTAAAATTTATCAGTTACGTTATATCTATGAAATATCTGGACCGTTATTTTTTACAGGGGATTATTATTATTAAAATCAATAGGTTTGTTATTCATTATTTCTGTGAGTTGGTTTAGTGTCAATCTCCTAACCGTTTCGTTTGGTTGTATCAACTTGTCCCGCGTCATTATGATATTTGTTTGTGACTTGAAGAATGCGATTAATGGTGTAATTGTCTAATGTTTATGTTTTGTTTTGCAGTCAAAGTACAAATACCTAGTAAGCAAATAAATTAAGTTGATTTAAATTTAGAATAATAACAAATTATAGTCCTCAATTTTTGTAATAAGTGTTAGTGAAACGGAGTATATTGTTTTAGTAGACAATACGACGCAATATAATAATTCAATTTTACTTTAATGAAATTTAATATTAATATTTTTTATTATTGCATTTGCATTATTAGTGCATAAAATCCAACGTCTAGACTTATATGTAATTTATAAAATATAGCATAATATTGGTAGTCTACTAAAAAATATTATGCGCTCCACTAAAATTAATGACATTCACTGAGAATATTATGAAAGTGCATATTATGTACTTTTTTTATTTTGGTGAAGATATTGACTTGTGTAAATGCTTAGTAAATAAGTAACATTGTTTTTGTTAGTTTCATGTAAATATATTTGGTAAACTATAATAAATGTGTAGTGTTGTAGTGTATTTGAACTGGTATTAGTGAAAATAAGTGACTAACCCAAGTAGATAACATAATGGTGAACAATAATCAAAGTGATTGGTGGAATTATTTCCAATGTGACGAAAAGACAAAAACTGCAATATGTAATATTTGTAAATGTGCACTCTCATACAAATCAACTATTTCAAATTTAAGAAACCATTTGAAACACAAGCACCTGTTTGCATTTGGTTCGTTCGAAGCTGCTACATTCAACAGTTGTGAAGGTGGACAACTCAGTACGGTTTCTAGGATTAAACGTGCTGAAGCTCCTACAACTCATGTTCCTGGGTGTTCTGCTGAACCCAATAATCCTGCACCATCTACATCTACAACTACAAATATTTCAGTTCCTGGTACAAAAAGAAAACAGCAAAATATTCCTTCATTTATTCCTCGAAAATAGGCGAGAGAAGACAAACAAAAGATTGACGAATGTGTTTTAAAACTATTTTTTGTCGATCTGCAACCATTTAGCTTAATTGAAGATGCTGGATTTTGGGAGTTCGTAAAAATGTTGAACCCGTCAACACTATTTGAATAGTTTTAATTCAACCACAAAATGATGAGTGCCAAAATGATGAATGAATTAAGAATTAAAATTATTTTTAAAAAATGTTATGATTCTGCAAGTTCTGTTAGGAACGTTTATAAACAGGATGGACGGCTATTTTGTCATCCAAAATGCATTTACGTCCAAATATACACATATGCACATATAATAAACCGTGCCCTCAGTACTATGCACATACTCGTATGTACATGTGTTAATTTTCAATGAAAACGAATGTCACAAAGGGTGTCGCGCACACCATCAGCCCTATATACATAATTTAAAAAGAGTTTTTTGGCCGGAAATTGGTGGACATGGTTAATTATCAAGCATTTCTAGATGTGGACTCCAAAATGCTTCGGTTGTTTGTTACCATTCGGTGCACCAACTGACAGTATAAATTAATTCTGTTCAAGTTCTACTATAAAATATTTGTGCATGCATTTCATAGGCTGTCAGCTAAGTACGACTGTATATTTTATAGTAGAACTGTATTTATACTGTCATTTAATGCACTGATGATCAATTCCAATACATGGCTTTTCTGTATTTACATACTCGTCATTTTAATAAGTACTTTTATTTTTGTCAAATCACTTATAAAGGCTACTGCTAAATTAATATATTTTGTATTAATGTCAATCATGTGTGATAATATCATCGCTGGAAAGGCAAAAAGGACTTAAGGGACACTTTGGTCAAAAATGAGTTAAATATACAGTTTTGATGAGTTATTTTTCTGCATCAAATGCTCTGACTCTCGTTTGATTCTGAAGACTTTTGTGGCGCTTCAGCCATCAACAATATATGTACCATTTGGGAGAAGGCTTGACTCGACTCTGTTAGTTTTTTATCGCTTCAAGTAACTCATGTGAGCAATGGAGTTACCTAAGTTAACTTTTCTTCAAAATCCAATAAGGCGCTGAAGACTTATCATTTCATTATAAAACAAACAAAAAATTCAAAGTGCTCTGGTGTAGATTTCCCAAAATGGCGCTTTAGCCCTTTTGCCTTTCTGGCGTCGATATGTATTACTAGAGTTGCATTCCTTATGCTCTGGACGCCAAATATGAGAACTGTTTTTGTCCTGGAATAAGCAGTATTATAGAAATGGCTTAAATTTTAGACTAGATTCACAGTATGAATAAGAGAGGAATATAATTTTCATCAGCTGTATTTAAATTCTGAAGAGATTCTCTAAGATGAAAAACAACAACACTGAGTTCCACTAAGTAATCACAAAAATCGTTAAGTTAGATTTTTTCACTTATTTGGAGCAGAACATGTTAAATTTAAAAACATATAACAACAAAAAAAAAACGCAATGACAAACCGTAACATTGATTTTTGATTATATTTGGCATTAGAAAAGTTATTTGACTTTGAAAAATTTAAAATCGGTAAACCATTCCTACCTGCTGTTCCAACCAGATCATTAACATTGTAAAAAAAAAAAAAACAATACACGCACTAACTTTAAAGATACAATTTTATACCAAACTAAAAACATATGTATTTAGCAGACACAACAGTTTTGACTTGACAAAACTTTTTAATGAATATTCAGACAACTTTCATTGAGACAGATATTGAGGGATTGTGAAATGACGTAATATTAACATTTACACACTCAGATTAGCTAAGTCAAAATGTCACAACAATATAAGCAGAGTAGAATTACAGTTTTATGAAAAAGTTAATATTACATAAATATGACCCTACGTATATAAGAATTTAGCAATAAGTCACAGTATCACATCTTGCCCATTTCATTTGAGAACAAATACTTTGTAATAATGCAGTTTCTAATTTCTCTTTAACATTTATTAAAATGGTATTATTCATGTTTGTATGATTTGGACAATCATTATGTATTATTAAGCAGGCCATCTGAGAGTTAAACAATTCTTGTATATTTAGGATTCGTTTCGATAGTATTTACATGTAAACGTCTTACTTTATATCTAAGGATTAATGCTATAAGTGCCTTTGTCAAATATGTGAAATATTCAGGAAATTGTGTGTCGATTTGTATAAACGGAAAACGGTTTACTCAAAGGTTTATCAAATGTCAAAAATCTGACATAGGCACTTCTAGCATTAATCCGCAGATATGTTCTTTTGTACACAAACAAAAGTCGGAAGAAAATATTTTGTAGATGATCCTAAGTTCACCGAACTCATTCATACAATGTAATGTTCACATACAATTATATTTATACCATAAAAAAATCTTGATCAAGTCATATCGGTGTTTACATAATATTTGATAAAATTTTTAGTTAACATTAATTAGTATGAGAAAAAAATTAAGAAAACTCAAGCATAACTTTGGAAAACTGAGTAAATTTTATATACAAAAGTGTGTCTATAATAAGTATATAACGATACAGATTCCAATCAAACGGAATGAGATTCCAAAAGTTCTACATTAGCCCGCGAAATACTGTCAGACTTATATTATATAGCATTTCTATCAGTAGACTGATCCCCAAGGTCGTGACTAATACATACAGTTGCGTGCACAGAGTTTGTGATCAGGGTAGGCAGTGTGCAGGAAAAACTGCTGATGAATTGATAATAGAGATAGGTACCAACATATGTCACTGATTGCTATTTCATTTGTTATGTAAAAGCACTGCCTAGACATTAACAAAGATACTAACACAAACAATCCACTTGAACGCGCACACAGCTCACAGTATAAATGCATACATATTTTGTGTAGTCTAGTGAACATAGAATAATCTACTTTGACGTTGGTGGCGTTTGGACATATGTAGTTACTGCTTTTGACATGTTATAGTGGACGGTCATTAGCTGAAATTCGCGCGTAATTTTGAAAGTGTAGATTTTATTGTTTGCAATAATTTCATATTATTTAATCCAATGTAATTCATTTTTTTATGCAAGTACTCTGATACATAGGTATACATGTCTAATATATATCGACTGTGCTTAAGTCAATGGCGTAATTCCACAACTTGTTTCCAAGGAAATTTAGGCCTTAGTGATAACATCGATCATGCTGTTATGCTTGACACCCAACCATAATTTGATGAAATGCTGAAACGGGCCGAGAATCGGTGATTAACGGGGGCGATTATTTAAAGTGGTAACGGTAAAAAAATCATAATGGAGCTAATCATCGATTTGCGACAGTGTAAAATGTGACAGTGGTTCAAACCACTAGGCCTACGTTTGCTTGCGAAAAGATGTGGAATAACGCCTTTCACCTAAACACAGTCGATATGTATTTAGAAAACTTTTAATGCCAGAAAATATTAAGCCATAAAAATAAATTTGAACAGTGAGTTACCAACATCCATCATTCATGAAGAGAAAAACATTTAATAACTTAATAGCTTTGATGAGGTAATTAAATGATAATCACATTATATAAGCAGGTCACAAAAATAATAATTGTAGTTGAACTATTAAAGGTACATATAATTTATTACAATGCACACTATTATCCCTGTATAATGAATTAGGAAATATGGGTATATACAAAATATATATATCAGTATATGAGTGATATATTATATTAAATGAAGTTTAAAGAAACAAAATACCGTTCAAAAGTTTAACAAAATTGAAAACTACCAACTACTAAACTGTCAAACAAGCCAGATGCATAGATTTTTTATTGGATATTTTTTTAATATCCAATAAATCTGTGTATTTAGTCCGTTACTTCACTACATTAGAAAGAACTGATTTGTTATGAACTTTATATTTTTTAATAAAAATCTAAATAGAACTTTTTTTTACACTACAAAAGAGTACAGATCTTTTCACTAAGCATAATTTGTGTTGAAAAGGTAGTGAGTCGGTTACACGCCGTAAGTATCAAACCCGGCCTGTCCAACTGCCAGTCAAGTGTTCTACCAACCGGGCTATCGACCGCCTAAAAAAGCAGTAAATTCAAAAAATTCCTGCAGTTTTGAAAATAAGATTAAAATATTTGAAAAAGATCTGAATGCCATAGAAATTTATTAACAACAAAAAATCATGCAAATAGCTCATTATGGAGCAACACGTCAATGCATTTCACATAAATGAGTCAGAAGGCACATATTTGTACCTTTTACAATTCACAGATTTGTTAACGTGAATTTTTTTAAATGTGTACCAATGTACTGAATGAACTAGTACCAATTATACAGTTGCATAGAGGGATATTACTATTTGTTGAATTAACCATTGCAATCTCAGATGCGATTAGAACCCTAATTTAACACTGACTTTCCGTCTTGTCAGTTACAAATAAAATATGCCGTGTAGTTAGCTGCCATTCAAAGTCCAATTCAGAAAAAAAATGAGTTTATTTTCAATTTTAATATTTTCCGAGGAGATAGAGATAAAAGACGCCACTGCAGAAAGTAGGTACTAGGTTCCACATATGCACACTAAGCATCTTGTTTCCACCATTACTTTATGACTAGGCGGATTCTGAGAACGTTCCACACCATGTATCGTATTGAGAGTAAACAATCAGAATAATAAATATACTAGAAAAATGTCGCCAGTGTGACATTTCAGAATAAATCTAAAAGTAAAGTTAATTTGTACTCCTATTAGGTGAAGGATAAGAACTAAACATCATGCAACCGTGTGACATACATTATGGATTTCCATCTTACGATAAATCTTAAAAGTAATATAAATTAATCAAGCCTCGTTAGCACTTTCACTTAGCACAGTGACATACTAAATACAAATAATATGAGTTGTAACAATGATTTCGTTTAACAATTAATTCTTATACATAAAATGATGTCTCGCATGATATAACGCAGAGTCCAAACATTCTGTTTTTAATCAAATCCGGCAGTATTTGAGTTTGGGAACTTTAAATTTTATTTTTTATGAGCAGATGGAATGAATATCTGATTTGCTGCAATAACTAAATCATTTGGGCATCGACATTTTTATTTGCCACAAACTTCCAAACTCTCAATAAGTCTACTCCAGTAGATGCACTACATTGGTCCGCTGACTCATTATCAAAAAATAAACTTTTTTAATTTCAACAGCTGTCTTAAAAAATAGATTTTTGATGTTTTGTCGTGCATGTATGTACCATCTGAAATTTAGGAATGAATTATTTCCACCTTCTTATTAAGGCAATTTTTTAAATGGTCCAAATTCGATGAACAGATCAGAGCAATGTTTTTTCATAAATCTACGAATATACTGCACAATATTATGTATTACTTAATAACATTGTAGGTCGGTTTCGAGTTGATATTTTTAACGTAATTAAAGTATGTAAGTCAAATCAGATCAGCAGTGGACTATGTAAAGGTGACTAATTGTCTAAGCACGGTGCGGGAGAGGGCTCGTCATCCGTGGGGGAGCCGTCGCTCAGACGGTTCCGGTGGTCCAGCTGGATGGACTCGAGCAGCTCCTTGTGCGCTTGGTGTTCCATCTGGAAACACACACATAGTATTTAATGCCACCGCAATAACTGGAACCTCAGTACATACAATCACAAACTATAAAGATTCAGTGCGGCTGTATAATATAAGGTGGGAGACTCATCGAGTCAGGTTCTTAGATTACGTATAGATTTTTTTTTTTCGGTACATTAACCTCTAGTGTGCTGGAGGTGCCAATAGTCACCGAGCATTCATTATTATCTTTTCGGGAGTTTTCATCCTCTAAAACCCGTTGTTCGCATATTTAAGTGAACCATAATCGTTTATCAACAAAAATAATCAATTAGTACAAGTCGAATACATAATAAATACATATTAGATATTTACTTGCGTCAGTGCAGATCAAAAATCGATTTTCAAAGTGAAATTACTGATTGTATTTACAGGAAAACCTCAGTAAATGTATTCAGCCACACGAAAATACAATAAAAATACAACAAAAATATTCACATTTCTCAATCAAACTTTTTTTTAGTGACGTGAGGAAGAAAAAAAACTAATTCTCCGAAAATAAGTATCTACTCCAGAAAAACCATTTACATACAATTTATGAAACTAGATAAACACGTTATCTGAAAAGATAGCATGATTGACAGAAATATCATTTTGTAAAACATAAGTGAGTTATTACGAAATTAAAGTCCGCAAGGTACGACGGAAGTTGTACCTGAACCTGACCATCTAGTGAATACTGTGAAAGTTTGGATGTCACATGCATAATGATAGAAGCTACTGGAATGAGCACTGCTTCAAATGTATAATGTTTAAGCTCTGGAAATAGAGAGACAAGTGCCTCTCAACATAGAAGGCAGATTTTTTTTTTGTAAGAAACATTTCATAGGTAGGGATATTCAATAGGAGCGGTTGGGATTACGCTCCTATGGACAGATATCCATGAGGGTAGATAATTTTACTAAGAAATTTTAGTGGCGCACTGTTCGAATAGTAGTCAAATAAAAATCCACGTTTGTCTTATTTGTTGTTGCTATCGTTTGGGAGTTCACTCCACATACGCTTCTTAGAAAAAACCACCAATCTGTTTAAAATATATTGTAGTTTTTATAAACATGCACAACTGTTGATAAACTTGTCATCAAATAATAACGCATGTGAAACGGCTAAGGAAGGGGTAGTGGGAGAAGTCTAGAAGCGTGCTTAGGATGATGGCGCTGAATAAATGATAGTTTTGTTACAATGACTGTGGCAAAGAAATCGGAGTATATCTCTCCTACAGAACACATTCACACAATTTATATACAATAACTGGATGAGGGGTGGGGTTGAAGTTAATTTCATAAATAAATACTGATCTTAATTCTAATTACATGAATAAAAATAACGCTTTCAAAATCATTTTTTTTAAACTAAGAAATCCCAAATTCAAACACATTTTAAGAATTAGAAATTCCCACACGTCTTTTATGTGCTGTGAAGAATATTGTTATTATTATGTACATAAATATATACATCGATCGTAATCATAATTACATTAATATAAAGAACGCATTTAAAAACACATTTTAAAATTAAAAACTCCCACATGTAAATGAAGCTTTAGTTTGACGGTGGCCATGATCAGAATGAAATGCGGCCGTCAGTTGAATTTTGGTTTCTACCAATGCGTGTAAGCTAATAAATTAAAACTTTCAAGGAAAAACACATCTGGTTTTTGAAAGGAGTTGAAAGAGAAAGAACAAAAGTAGTTACCGTTTTGGATTTCAAAATAAAACCTATAACGTTTTTCAAGATTTTTTATCAAATAAACGGCACAACTTACAAATTAAATAAATACTTATATATTGCCTGTGTTAATCACCTTTACAAATCATTCATTAGATTTGAATGACCCATAGAAAGTTTTTATTGTAATAGTATTTTTTTTAATTTGGAAAACGTACAGCGCGCCGAAAAATTTGTTCCGGTGGACATTTGAGTGGATATATTGCATCTTTTCCCTTAAGGATTAGCCGATTGTATGTCTAGTTACAAGGGTATACAAAATCTGCACTAATGCCAATACAAAAATAAATAAATTAAACTCACAATAATGTCGGTAATTGTGGTTTGTGGCATGTTTTCAAATTGGGTGAGTTCGTGCACCGTTCCATCAATCAGCGTAATACTGGACTCCAAGGCCGCTAGCGAGCGCGGCACCAGTGTATCAAGGTCTGAAATCGAAAATAAAGTGCTATGGGTATTGCAATTTTGAAGCATAAAGATTCTTTCCTGGCTAGACTACAAGCATTCCCATTTTATCAATATTTAACCAATATACTCGTATACCTTATTTTAATAATACATACCAAATTTTTAAACTTTATTCCACTATTTTTTATTTAAAACCTGACTGGTTTCACCTTATGACGGGCATATTCAGACTGGTACAATTTTAAGTAAATCTATGGCATATATATTGTTAGTGTCCGGAATGGACGCTTATTGAGTCTCATAGTGAACATTTTTTTTATTTTTGTTTTATTGCTGACAGAGATGACATTAAAAAATACATTTGGGTAGTTTTATTTCCTTGTGATAGTGAAATTAAGTTAAAAATTTGGTATTATTAAAAGATTAAAATGGAGTTCCACCACAAATTAACAGTTTCAAAAATAGAACTAACGGTATATACCTAGTAAAAATCAATTAATAATTCTATTGTTTGATACTCTTATAACGTGAAATGCACATCCAACATCACACGCAGGAAAACAGTACATGGATTCTTTGGGTAAACTTCTTTTTAGAAAAATTGAATGCATTACTCATAAACTGTATGCGATAAACTGCATCGACACTCAGTTTAATAACGCAATGTTGATTAAAATTCCCAATGATTTGATAAATAAAATGCCAATTACCTGAATTTGGATCACTCAGCTGTTGAATATAACAGTCCAATCCTTCCTGAGATTGTCTGTCTTGCTGTGTTTTGGTGGAAGCATTTATTAAAGAATCAGATGCCGAGGACGGGCTTTTTCCCGCTGCTGAAGCAGATTGCATTCTACGTTTGGTGATTGTGTCGAACTCAGTCTCTGCATTGTGCGACCTTTTCAGCTGACCCAAATTGCCCGCATAGGAAGACGTAGAAGCCAGAGTTTCCGTCAAACAAAAGCTGTGGTCTGCCCGGTCTAATACATTCAAACTACTCAATAACACTTCGGCACTAGACATAGCTTCTGGCTTCATGTTGCTGTCTATCACCAAATCCTCACAATCTACCGTTTGCAGATTGTCTTTATCAATTAAATTGCCTGCATCTGTGACAAATATATTCATACCATATACTGAATTGACGTATCTGTTCAGATCAGGAATCATTTCGGTGATCGCTTTCTCGCTGGTCTGCGTGTCCAGCGCCATTATCGACGTTTGTAATATACTGTCTAAAGATCTTTGGTCAGGAGCGGCAGGTAAAGTGAAACTTTCGTTGTTAATGTAAATCTGGGGTAAGGTTGGCTTCACATCGGATGAAAAAGTGTGGTACACTTTCGGGCTGGATGTCGGTAGACGCACGTCTTCCGCAGATATTTTGACAGGATTTTCAACTGGATTGACGGCGGTTGTTTGCGAAGGTTCTTTGTTTACGTTAATCATTTCATTTGGGCAACTTTTGTTCAAAATTGTTTCCTCGGAGCTGTCCTCACTCGCTAATAAATTTCTCTGAATCAAACTCTCCTTATTGAGAATTATTTCTTCTTTTACCACAATTCTTTTCTCGGGTTTGGTTGGAAAGAGTAGCTTGTTTTTGTGTTCCATTAAAGTGATTCGTGAAGCTTTCAGAGCTATCAGTTCGGAAGGAGTGTACATGGATTCGGGTTTGAATCCCGGCTTGACGATGGACCCGCTGTCGCTGCCCTTCATCTTGATGGCTTGGCTGATGACAGAGACGCTCTTGGCGATGGAGGACTTGATGGTGCAGGGCTTTGGGGGGATGATAGAGAGGGGCGAGGAGGGGTCGGGGCTCGGGGAGCGCTGGCTGCTGGATGAGGGCAGGTTGGTGATCAGGTGCATGATGACCTGCTCAAGCTTCTGGGGGTCTTCTACCGTAGATTCACCGCTCTGAAACATGCACATTATGGATAGTTTATTTGTGGCATAAAAATAATTTTAAACAAGAATAAACTAATACATAGCTTTCAGCCAAGCTTCCAGAGTAATATAAGCCATCATAAAATATTAATTATTCTTTACAAAGGTATATACAGAGAAACCCACTTTTGTTTTTTCGGTTCTTTGAAGACTAAAATTAAAAAATGGCCTTATTTATAATACATAAGAATTTTTATTCCAGTTCCTTGGAAAACCTTATGAAAGAGTTTCACTGTCTTCACTAGATTTATTCAGAAAAAAAAAATTATATTAATTTATATAATCTTTAGTAAAAGAAAATGTTTAGTTTTAAACAATAAGATTGTTCTCAATATTTCGCTATCCGATGCTGTTTCCAAAAAGTTAAGTGACGTACCTAACTGACGGTGACTCCACCTTCATACTCCATTTCTTTGCCTTCTGAGACGGCCGGCGTCACACTTGCTCTCAACGCATTAAGCTAACTACCGCGGCGTAAAATTTGTTTTGTGAATATTCATCGACTGTGGATGAGGGAATTTCGGATAGTTAAAATAAATAGGTGTTGCACTTACACTTCCATACGGAAAGTTTTCGTCGATTCCATTGAATATAACGGAGTATTTCTCCTTCATGTCTTCAATCAATTCTCGTCCTTTCTCTTCTGGAATGCGGCTGTTCATACAGACAAAGCTCTGCACGGCATTATCCGAACTGATCTCGAGGTAACCTGTGGTCCTCAAGTAAATAAACTCCCCAGTTCGAGACATGAGGCGATAGCACGACTCTCCGTACTGCTTACTTCTGTCGTACACTGCGGAAGAAGAAATTAATATCACATGAAAAAAAACAAAAAGTGTCTGGGCAATCTAAGAGTTGAGACAAAACTTCACACCGCTGTGTTAAAGAAATCTGGACAAAAACCTTTATGGCAACAAATATATTTATTTTCGCAGTCTGTCAGAAATACCGCAACATTTTAAAAGAAAGACAAACATTCCCGGGTTACGAATAACCTGACAATATTTTAAAAACTCTTATTGCCATCATAAGAACCGAAAGATGTTGCTTGTGCAATGGTGGAGGACTTAGCCAGCAGAGGAATTAAACGCACAACGCCCGGGTAGGAATGCAACGTGTTTCTCCACTCAGCTACCGACCGGTCGCAATAACAACATTTTCCTTACGTGCAATGACATGACACAATTTCCATAATGTCAATGAATAAACGGGGACTTAGGATCACAGAAGCCGATCTATATCAATTATGCTATATCATTTTTGCATATTATGCCCCTGTGATCCTAAGCCCCCGTAAAGAAAGCAGAAAAATGAATTCGCAAAAAAATTATTAATGTCGCATGTAAAATACAAGAAAGCAAGAAGAAAGTACGCAATAATAAACAAATTTATAAAACGTAGTATACATCTATCAATGGGTCAAACTGACCTCAGTAAAGGTAAGCTAAAGTTACTTCAATATGTACCAAGAAAACGCATGAAAAACAGTGATGCGAATACCCACCTGTTGAATGCCGGCCTGTGTCATTTAGTTTGAGTTGTTTAAAACATCGTCACATTTGATGACAGTCAAATCGACAATCTGCGCCATTTCAAATTTTTGTCAAATTGTGATTGAGCAAGTGAAGCGAGAAATTGTGTGCTGGCAAGCATAACGGTAATGGCGCTATGCAAGTCAAATAATCACAATCACAACCCGAGAATCGGGATTTAACCTTTGGAATACTGGATTCTCGCAAGGTACAACTTCCGTCGTACCTTGCTGACTGTAATTTTGTCATAACTCACGTATGTTTTGAAAAATGTTGTTTTTATCAATTATGCTATCTTCTCAGATAATGGTGTTTATTTTTTTTAAATTGTATTTTAATGGTATAAAGGATTTTTCAGGAATAGCTACTTATATTCGGATAAATAGTTTTTTTTCTCCCTCATGTCACTAAAAAAATAAATATTGAGTAATGTGAATATTTTTTGATGTTTAATTGTATTTTCACGTGGCTGAAATAATTTACTTTCGAATAAAAATAAAATTGCATGAAGTTTTCTTGTAAATACAAACAGTAGTGTAACTTTGAAAATCGTTTTTTTCCAGCCGTACTGTTAAGTAAGAAAACTTCAAATATTTATTACTCAACTTGAACTGAACTAAATGCAGTGTAAGATAACTCTTTAGATTGATTATTTTGTTGACAAGCGATTATGGTTCTTTTGAATATTGAAACAACAGGTTTTAAGGGATAAAACTCTTGAAAAGATAATGGTGAATGCTCGATGCCTAAAGGCACCGCCGGCACACGACAGGTTAACCGGGACTGCAAAAATTAAACAATGGCGCTGATTGTCGATGTGATGGTCATCAAGTGTGATGGTTTGAAACACCTCAACCTTAATAAATATACATATACAGTAGATCTTCGTCACATAGAAATCAAGCAGACATTCAACATGTTACAGAAGCACGGCAGAATAAAGCGACTGAGGAATTGGATGAAATTTGAATATTGAACTAGTTACTGACTTTGCCGAAGGGCAATTATCACAAATCGCACGTCCTCTTTGTGCATGAACGTGAAGGCGGAGACGCCGGATATCTCGGAAGTCAGGTAGCCGGCCACCACGGAGATCCTCTGGTCGCACTGGACTATCCGACCGTCGATGAGGTGGCGCGTGCGGTACTCCTGCTTACTGGCTTCTATCAGCCGCTCCGACAGATATGTCTGCTTCACAATGTGGATCATGCCGATGAAAACCTGCAAAAGGAAATGCGGAAACGATCAGATTCCTGATTTTAATACAAACTCTTGAGGGAAATGTAATCAAATTTGATGGCCTTCAAGGTCGAGTGGTAAGACACTCAACTAAGAATTCAGAGGTCGCTAGTTCAAACCCGTTGTACCAAATATATTTTATTTAACTAATATGTGTCATAACATTTTTAATTCATATAAAATAATATGTAGTATATTTGCGGCACGTTCCGGAGTGATAGATACCCTAAGTATCGCCCTGGTAAAAGATCACCATTCAGAATCGAAACGTTTTTTGAAATGGCTTTAGCCGTGTTTGGGGACCAGATCTGAATAGCCAAGTACATCCCAACCTTTCTCTTCCCCATCTCCTTCCCTTCTGCATTACCTCCAGCATCACAACATATCCCCCAATTGGGGATGCCATAGTCTCACTGGGTCTAGACGACTGGGAGCAGTTGGAACTCTTGGGTGGTATTAACTACTTGTATGAAGGTAAAGGGATGTAAAATGACTTATAAGCAAATAAAAGTTCCACTGTCGCAAATTATTTAAAAACAATGGTATCTGGAGTTTTCAAAATGGTCCTAATCTTTAATGAGCTTGGTTGGTTTGGTAAAACTGATCTAATTTTTTTTTGTTTCGAACTCCGCACAGGAAGCCCTGAGCAGTGACCCTGGGTCTTGCAGAGGTTCATATTGTCCGAGGGAAGAAACACAGAGGCCGGCATGTACGTCAACCACCCAATATTGTTTGCAAAATAATTCAAGCTGCAGGAGATTAGATTAACAGTTCGAAAAGCACCGATGAGATAAACTGATGGAAGTGTGTTGCGGGCGTGTCTGTGTGTTCGAAGTACGTTCAATTTAATCTTACTTTGGGTAAAATTGATCAAACATTTATTATTAATCAACAGAAAATTCATTTCATTGGCAAGTTTGGGGCGAAAGGTTTTAATAATAATAATGTTTTATTCCGGAAGATATGCAGTAGTGCAATGCAATACCTTCAATAATTGATATTAATACATGGTTATAATAATATTTACAAATAAAAATGAACAGAAATTCATAATAAAAAATAAAATAAAATAATACAAGTGATAAAATATTAATGGAGGATATTAGGCCTCATTATATATTTAAAAGGTTTCATGTGAATTGGACGTGGTTATGCAGGAAACATCCAACCCGAAAAAGATGAATACATAGTTATAATAATATTTACAAATAAAAATGAACAGAAATTCATAATAAAAACATTAAAAAAAAAAAAAAAAAAGTTATACAAATGTAAAAATATTAATGGAGTATATTAGGCCTCATTATATATTTAAAAAGTTTCATGTGAATTGGACGTAGTTATGCAGGAAGCATCCAACCCCAAAAAGATGAAACTGAGAAAAAGTTATAAAAAGTATTAATATGCGTAATCGGCATTTGTAAAGAAAATTCCCGTGTTTTTTCTTTATAAAAATTATCATAAGTAGGTCGTTTATAATCTATCAATGTATTTATTAAAAAAAAATAATTGTACTTCCTATTTTATCTTACATTGAATGTCAAATATCTCCAATGTATGTTAAAATTAATATCAATATGTTATTTATAATCAATCAATGCATTTATTAAAAAATATATACATTTCCCATGTTATCCTACATTTTAATATTTTTAAACTTCAATGTAAGTCAAATATCTGCAATGTGGGTTAGTAAAATCTTGAATTACCAAAAATCTATTGCATTTGGAGCTTGGATATTTTCAGCAGAAAGAAATCTCGTATGTATCTATAGGAAAACATTTTAAACTCGATTTTGGCAAATTGTGTGTTGGACGCTTTGCTGCATAACTATGTATGTCCAATTATCAGCCACGTCAGTTTTCTTTTAAATCAATAGTGTGATCTACACTTCTATCGATATTGTGTTCAGTCTTGAAAAGGGTTAAAGGAGCATTACCACATCGTTGCCGCTGGGAGAGATGGCTTCGTCTCCCCTTGCGCCGTGCCGCCGGACAATCTGGCCGGTGCCGGCGCCGCTCGCGTTGGCGCGGTCGGCGAATCTTAGCGAGCCGTTGAACCGGCAGATCTCGTACTGGGGCGCCTCGGAGCGCTGCACCGCCCGGGCCAACCTGCAAACACCATACTGGAATATTGATACACGGGTAGGCAGAGGATGGACCGCCAAACAACTCTGTCTTGGCACACACTCCTTGCTTCCTTCACATTCGTACATCGTCTCACACATACTCTTCTGTTATTCTTACTCCTAAAATGACCTGAATCAAGCAGCAATATGATTTATTCAATCGTGCCAGGCCTTCCTCGGGCGTTCCCGAATTCTTCTACCATTTTCTTTTGCATCATATTTATTTTGTATATTTTTTATAGTGAATACCGCACAAGAGTCCCAGCTGCTCCCAACCGTCTGGAGCCAGTGAGACTATGGTATATAGAAGATTATCTGTCTTACAATAAACACAAAATACTTAAACTAATAATATAATGCGCTGCCGGAAACCATTAAAATTATACCAATCAATAAATTCAAAATAACCTGTAAGAACTATTTAAAATACATTTAATCAAAATAATAAGTTGTACGTAAGTAAAAATGTTATTATTCAATCAAAAAGAAAATTAAATAATTAGATACTTTGTAAACTATAATGTACAAGTAACTAATATATAATAAATAAAACTTAAATCATGGAGCGTGTGGAGATATCCATAATGATTGCAGAAGTAATGAATAAGATTAAGAAAAGGACACTTAGATAATTTGGACATGTAGAACATACAATTGATAGATACTCTAGGTATAGCCCTGGTGAAAGACCACCATTCATCGTATCGTATCGAAACGTTGCTTGAAATGTGACTAGATCTGAATAGCCAGGTACTTCCCAACCTTCCTCTTTAACATCTCCTTTCCCTCCACACTTCCTTCAACCCCACGACATACCCCAAAATAGGGATGCCATAGCTCCACGAACTCGGGACAAAGATAGTTGATAATCTCCATATCTCAAAAACAAAAAAAACTTATCAAAATATATAATATTTTCGTAGAAAGCAATCACTTTGTGCTTTGACACATTTAATGAAAATGAAATAATAACTTTGTATAAGACCGCAAATTTAATTTTAATTTTTGTGACCGACCGGTTTCGCTTAGCCTTAACCCTCTCCGGTCCTACGTCGAATGACATTCGACATCGACTTTATTCCAGTGAGTCCTATGTCGAATGTTATTCAAAATTTTTCTTCTTCATCAGTTAAGCTCCCTTGAGGTGATTTTCCCACAAAAACGGCGCTATAAAAGTTATCCATTTATTATTATTATTAAGTGTCAAAATACAAGCAGTTTAATATCAAAATACAGTTTAGTGTCAAAATAAAAACCTGGATGTATTGTTTTACCCTGTAATTCTGTAAATCTATTGTGGACCTGATGGAAAATTTTATTTATTTTTTGTGGACCGGAAAGGGTTAACAACATCAGGGTACAAAATGAAACTAAACTGATGATGCTTAGGCTAAGCGAAATCGGTCGGTCATAAAAATTAAAATTAAATATGTGGGCCTATACAAAGTTACTATTCCATTTTCATCAAAACATATTATCTTGGTGAACTTACCGCACTTGGAAGTGCCTCGGTTTCTCGTTCGCCGTGAAGACGTTGGAGTCCATGTCGGTAATAAGCAGCTGCCCGTTGGGCCCCATGGGTGTGGCATGGGGCATCAGGTTGGCCTTCAGCTTCTCCAGGTCTTCTGGGTGACACAGATTCAGGATATTCATTCCGAGGAGGTCAGTCTGAAAGCAGATGGCACACATTAAAATTATATAATACAGAATGAATACATTGATATAAAAATAATATTTCGATAATTTGTATAGCACCGTTTTTGTGAAAAATCACCTCAAGGGCGCTGTCTGAAGGGGAAAAACTGCTTGTGGTCTCACAGGTTAACCCTTTGATTGTCACAATGTAATTATAGTGGTGATTTATTGCAATGTATCTTCTTTTTTTTTGTTAATTATTGTGAAACCACACAAGAGTCCCCACTGCTCCCAACCGTCTAGAGCCAGTGAGACTATGGCATCCCCAATTGGGGTATGTTGTCAGGCTGAAGGTAGCGGGGAGGGGAAGGAGATGGGGAAGAGGAAGGTTGGGAAATACCAGTTTATTCAGGCTAAAGCCATTTCAAGCAACGTTTCGATTCTGAATGGTGGTCTTTCACCAGGGCGATACTAAGAGTATCTACCACTCTGGAACGTGCCGCAAATAAACTTTGTAATATTTTATATGAATTAAATGTGTTGTGACACATACTAATTAAGTAAATGTTGCTGGCGCACGCCGGGTATGAACCCGCGACCTTTGGATTCGTAGCAGAGCGTTTTACCACTCGACCATGGAGGCCGTCAAACAAACTGACTAAAACATTAAGTTTGAGGCATATTATAGGAAACATGAGGCTTGTGTAGCATTTTTTTCAACAAATTTCAACATACCTATCAGTTTTAAATTACTACACATCGGTATTCGGTATATTTTAGTTATATTAGGGAGGGAGGCAGCTGGTCCAAAATATTCTTTGTCGATTAAATTAAGAACATACGCCCCTTGTATATAATAGATACATTGCGTCATGCGAAAGGTTAAACACCCGGGACATATTCCTGACGGAAAGAGATATTGAATATATGGAACGACTTAAAGAACTGTTGATACATGAGCCGAATATTCTCAATGTGGACCTATCGCTGTAGCGACAATGTCAGGAAACTATTAATTGAGGTCATCGTAATTCCTAATACACCAAAAGGTTAATTTCTTCAAATTGTTAACCGCTTAAATAATCACATTTACAAAATATTACCCGGAGCAATATAATTATGATATCGTCACTGACAAGGCAAAAGGGCTAAAGCGACACTTTGATGGAAGATTAGTTAAATATGAAGTTTTAATCACTTTTTTTTTCTACGTCGAATGCTTTGACTCTCGTTCGATTTAGAAGACTTGCGGCGCTTCTGCCATCTAAAATATATTAACCCTTTGGGAGAAGGCTTGACTCGAGCGACACAAGTTTGGGACTTGAACTTTTTGTCGCTTCAGGTAACTCAATGAGAGCATTGAGTTACTATCGAAGTTTCAGAATTTTTTTCAAAATCCAACCAGGTACTGGCTTTTTATTTGAAAAATAAAAACCCTTAAAGTGCTCTGGCGTAAACTTCCCAAAGTGGTGCTTCAGCCCTTTTGCCTTTGCGGCGACGATATAAAGAAAAACTAATTAGACAATATCTTTACACCACTGAAAACATGCTACGTCTAAATTTACAAAGAATCTAATCAAAAAACTTACTTTTACAATCGAAAAGTTTCAAAATCACCACACACAAAAGCGCGTGACTTTTGAAAGTAACTTGAAAAGTTCTCACCTACCGGTATATGTAAAAACTACCATGAAACGGGTGTCTGAGGTACCACGATCAAACCTAACTTCCGTATGAAACTTATTTGGCACAAAAATAAAAACCTATAAAAAACAGGAGGTAGTGAGGGTAGGGGTTTGCTTGGGAAACAAAATTCAAAAAGCCGAAACAAATCCTCCGAAATGATCAGGCCTCAGCAGCCATTCCAGGAAAATTAACAACTACAATACACATTTCACCACTTTGCAAGAACAGGGTGTCTAATTTAATTGAGTCGGTACTAATGCATGCCAAATCATCAAAGCAATATTTAAAAGGGGAGTTTGTTGTTACCTGGAGGTGGCCGAGGTAGTGTTCCACGTTGGCCGAGATGACGACGATGATCCCCCGGCAGGTGGTGGTCAGCAAGCAGCCCCCCATCATGTCGATGAAAGCCTCTGCCAGCTTGGGTTTCATGTTCAAGTGGCAAGGGGACATGGAGTTTCCAAAAACTAAAAGAAAAAAAAGGAAAATCATAAAGGAGATATAATACCATTACGAACACAACAAAAAAATATACTTTTCGATCTATGATTAATAAGTCCAACTGGAAACAAAACTTTGAATATCGAATGTAATGATACTAAAAATTTTACAGACAAATTCGCTTACAAATAAAATAAGCACTAACACAAGCAAAAAACATTTTCAAGAAATTGGAAATCAAAATTGAGAGAGAAAGAGACAAGACAAGTTCTCACATAATATAGCTCCACCATTCGGTATTTAAGCATGTCTCCCGCGTCTACGGCGACTCCGCCCATTACGTTTTGTTATGCGACATAACAGGACATAGCGCAACGGTTTTTTAGGTTATATCCTATATTTTTGTTGATAACAATACTGTATAAAAGTAAAACTAACTAACTAACTACCATCACGTCATTTCGTTTACGCAGGGGAAGGCAGATAGGACAGACCGCCATATAACTCTATCTTGGCACACACCCCTTGCTTCATTCACATTCATATATCGTCTTATACATACTCTTCTGTTATTCTCACTCTTCACATGACCCGATTAAAGTATTGGATTTACTAGATGTGCCATGTCTATCTCGGGTGTCCTCGACTTCTTCTTCCATTCACTTTCGCATCATATATTCTTTTCACACTCCTTTCTTCGTTCATTCGCTCCACATGCCCAAACCATCTAAGCATCCCTTTCTTCATCCTATTCATTACGCTCACATCAGCTTTGCATTCTTTCCGGATACCCAGATTCTTAATACGGTCATACATGGTTTTACCGCAGTATGTCGTGGCGCTTTGCAGCTGCCTGACGTGTTTTAATCTTTCTTGTTATTTTTCGCCAAATAAGTAGGATATTTCACAAATTGCTTCTTTAAAATTACCGTTGTTGTGTATAGGTTAAGTGAATAAACTCTAAATAATTTTAAAGTGACTAGTTTCTACGTAATTTCGATTTTTAAGAAAATATTTTAATCTTTAAATATCAGTGTTTCAACTGCAGTGCCACAGCCCGAGAATGGTCACATGCTTTGATGACCATTTGCCACATGTTTCGTCCCGACAGCCGGCCCGGGAACCGGCAGGGGGGGCGGGGAGTGACGATCTCGACCGACTGTTCCCGAACGCGAGCGATGTTTTCAACAAATGTTTTTTTTACTGAGAGAGGCGGCCTTTTTTGTCAATTCAATACAATCATCATTGCAATATTTTTATTTTTTTCGTTAGTTCTTCTTTTGCCTGCGCATATAACCTGTTAGATATGTCGTGGCGCTTTCGCAGCTGCCTGATGTGTTTTAGTCTTTCTTGTTATTTTTCGCCAAATAAGTAGGATATTTCACAAATTACTTCTTTAAAATTCCTGTACTGTATTACAGATTCAGAAATTCCATTCTTTTAATTTCGCTCCCATGCCCTAAATCAGGGAAAAAAAAATAATAAAAAATAAATAAATAAATAAATAAAAATAATAATCATAATTTTAAGTTAATAATTGTGTCTATCTGATGGGACCTGCCAGGTAAGTATGTTCCTGTATATTTTCTTATTTAAACTAGGAATTAATGTGTAATGATAGAAAGTAAGATCTGTACAGCGCCCTTGAGGTGATTTTTCACAAAAACGGCGCTATACAAATCGTTTAAATATTATTATTATTATTATTATTATTCGTCTCAAAGATCTCATTTCCACAGCATTCAGTCTACTTTCATCCTTCCTCTGCCAGTTCCATGCCTCACTGCAGTACATCAAGGTTGGTATAAGCACTCCATTGCGGACTGCTAGCTTCGCTTCTTTGGACAATTTTTTATTTGCGCCAACAGCGTTCAATCCTCCATTAATGGAAAATAAACAAAAACATTATGTCGACATGTGCTATGAATAGATGTAAAAATACCCTAGTCCTGGCCACACCCGATTCAGGCAAAAATCATCAATACTGACTGTGTGTGTAAATATTAATGTTAGCATCTATTTCACTGTTAGCCAATTTAGTTCGTCTGACATTTTTACTACTTTTGAATGTCTATTTCGCCTAAGTATAATTATCATTGCTCTTTTTTTTAAGAATTTGAAACTTGTTCTATTATATGTCGTTACACAAGAAAAGAATCGTTGAACAGTCATGCAAATGTGGAGCAATAATGAAGAGGTAATGAAGTAATAATAATTAAATCTTATTTGTAAGTCACTAGTTATAAGTTATACTCAGTAGTAAGTTACAAGCTATAAGCCCTTATTGTAAGTCACTAGTTGAAAATATTAGTTGTAAGCCATTAGTAATAAATCTTAACTGTAAGTTATTGGTTATAAGCTTAAGTGATAAATTATAGATTAGATAAATTAATTTGTAAAGCGCCCTTGAGGTGATTTTCCCACAAAAACGGCGCTATAAAAGTTTTCCATTTATTATTATTATTATTACAGAAGCGCTCCCTCCTGTATGTTATTGCTCCGAGGTTGTATCTTGGGAAGTTGCAGAGTAAAGTTTCATAATCTTGAACAAGTAGTTCTATCCGATCCAACGCACGAAGAGTTTCCCTGCCATAAAAGAATTACGAGGAAGAAACAAGTCGTACAAAGGTAAGTGTGTACTGAATTACAATAAGGTAGTTCAGCGAAAGTTATCCTGGGGGCGAATAAAGAAACACTTACAGAGTCGCAAATGAAATAAAATTAGAGACACCCGGGTTCTCACGATATTATTTAATTCCTTAGCAAGAAGCAGGCTGGAGGGTTGATCGGTTACTGGGAGTCCGCACGAGGAGAAATACTCTCTCATTTTGGAGAGGGTTCAGAATAAATTTCTGAGATTCCTCTACTTGAGGGAGGAGCACGGTTACTACCCGCGGCTCTATCCGACTGACTTTCTCTTGGGTGTGCTCGGAACCTTGGAGTAACAATGTATGGGGAGAGAGCTAATTATTTTTACCCAACCTTTACAAACTTGCGACAAATCACTTTCTCCGGGTTTTTACGTCGTACACCATGAGAGAGAAAGAGACAGCAAATATAATACACCGCTTCTATGTACTGTCCCGATGAGCTTGGGCTCCTGGGTCACCGCGGAACTTCGCCCACATTTTTTATTATGCCACTAAGATTGACACAACTGAACGGTTTTTTAGGTTATACGCTATATTTTTGTTGATAAAAATACTGTGAAAAAGTGGCTGTATGAATAAACCAAAACATTATGTCGATGTGTGCTATGAATGGATGTATAATTTTTTTTATTTTTTTGGTTTTTTTTTTATTTAATCCATTGTACAGAAATACCATATACATTTTTACTTAATACCAACAGTTGTTAAAATATAGATTTTTACTTAATACTTACAGTTGTTATAATATTAATTCAGTTTATATACTATGTACAATGTTCTAGTTAATGATAAATACCACCCTAATAAAGAAAATTCTTGTGCTTAGGGAGTAATACCCTAGCCTTAGTCTTAGCCACGTCCAGGTCCGCCGAGTCCAGTAAAAATCTTCAAAAACTGACTACACTGCCTTGGATAGATACCACTCTATATACTCTAAGCTCGGAACGAACCATCTGCGGGTCAGAAGGGATGTGTACATCGTCACCCAATTCTTCAAATTGATTCGTGGATATTTCGAAAACTCGGCTATCATGGAGAGTATTGACTTTTATGTTCCCGATGGTTACCGCCGTCATCGACAGCGTGGATTGTTTTATCTCCCGGCCTGCAGGACCAACTTGCCAATGGTCATGCCGGTGGGGAGGTGAGGGAGTTAAATATCACAAGGGTGGGCAGAAGGATATAACGCCACACAACTTTGTCTTGGCACATACTCCTTGATTGATATTCATACCAAATCAATAAGCTCTCATGCGGAACAATATCGTCACTGAACGGATCCGGACGTTGGTGTGAATCCAGCTTTAAACAGCAAGCTTTATTGCTGCTTGCTTAACTACTGTTATAACAGTTTTTTTTTTCGTTGTCACACGTTTGGCGACAATTTATAATGGAGCTAATTTGTTATATTAAAAGAGTGAGTGGAGTTCGGTACAGAGACGTGGTATTTATTTTATATTTAAACAAGAATAAATGAAAAGAGTCTTGAAAGTGTTTTCCTTTTAAATTTGAAAACTTCAAACAACATTTTACAAACAAAACAAACTGAAAGGCCGACGGCGCACAATTCAATCGAACGCTTACAGATATTTCGTACTTAGAACTCAAAGACCTTGCTGAAGGGGAAACAACGCGCAATCAGTATCAGGTCTTGAGCTAGGTTCTGGATCTCGGCTGTTTCAAGGACGAGCAGCGCCTTTTATAGGCCGGCGGGCAGCGGCCTTTAGCACGTAGTAGGAGTAGTAGATGAAAGTTAGAATTGTGTCGGTGATTGGAGTCCGGCCCTGGATCCACACAGCTCGACATTGCTAGAGAGGGACAGTGCTTTAGACGGGAGCGAGAAATTATTCGGAGCCGCGCGCCTTGTCGCTTTACACTATATGTTATTTATCCATCTTGTTTAGTTATAAAATCTTAGAAACTGTTTATCTTTTTCATCACTAATTTATCTTTCTCTTGTCTTAGTATATCCGTATATTAGTATACGAGTATATGGTCCGTTCTGGGCCCACTGCTCTTCATTCTCTTCATAAATGATGTCGCTCAAATAATTAAACCATCGACCGGTCGGTAGCTGAGTGGCCAAACGCGTCGGATTCCCAGCCGGGCGTCGCGCGTTCAATTCCTCTGCTGGCCAAGTCCTCCATCATTGCACAAGCAACATCTTCCGCTTATAATGATGACAGTAGGAGTTTTTTTTTAAATATTGTTAGGTTATTCGTAACCCGGGAATATTTGTCTTTCTTTTATTTTTTTATTTTTAAATTGATCTTATATCACATTGCTACGCCGACGACCAGCAAGTTTACTTTTACTGCTCACCGAGAGAAATGGACAGTGTGAAAATTCACATGATTAATAATAATAATAATAATTGGCTGATTTATATAGCGTCGTTTTCGTGACAGAGATATCACCTCAAGGGCGCTTTATGACATGACTGAGTGTCTAGAAGCGATCACTCTCTGGATGACCTCAAATAGACTGAACATAAACCCTTCAAAGACAGAGTTTCTCCGGACCGCCACAAGCAGACGTCAGCATAACATCGATAACTCCCCAATAGCTGCCTCAGGAAGTGACATTATTCCAAAGACATCTATCAAACTTCTGTCTCTCCAATTAACAGGACTGTGAGCACAGGGTTCTTTCAATTAAGACAAATAAAATCAGCGCGAAGAAACCTGCCAACAGAGGCAACCTAATTACTTGTAAACTCGTACGTCGTATCAAATTAACAAACCACAACTAGTTTTCAACGCCGCGGCAAGACTTATCACCGGCGTATAAAAATATTCCCTTATCTCGGAGCACCTCAAAAATCTTCACTGGCTTAAATGTCCCGAAAGAATCCAGTTCAAGCTTTGCTGGATCGTATTCAAATCAATTAACGGAATGGCTCCGGCTGATTTATCGGAACTGTGTATTACTGAAGATTCCAATTCGCGACAGTCTACCCTTAGATCGGCAACGTCATCGACTACCGGAAGGTTGAAGGAACCAAAGCGCACACCAGGCAATCAGTTCGGAGAGCGCGCCTTCGGAGTGTCAGGTCCTAAAGCCTGGAATGGACTACCACATAATCTGAGAATAATAAAAGACTTGACAGAGTTCAGAGCCAAACTCAAATCCCATTTTTTCAGGAAATCATATCCATAATAAAGATATGTAACAAGCCCAATAGAATTTCTGTTCAAACCAAGTTAAACTTTTCAGTATCTCATTCCTTAAATTCATTAGAAGATTATATGTTCCTCACTACGAAAAATTTTAAAAGACCTTATTTTTGAGGTGATTTTTCACAAGAACGGCGCTATACAAATTATCCGAATATTATTTAAATTTGCTCTCATGCCCTAAGAATAAGAATAATAATAAAAAATAAAAAATATATATATATATGTAAGAATCAGATAATTTTTAAGTTATTATGTCCTGCCAAAAGTGACCTGCCAGGTAAGTATGTTGCTGTATATTTATATTAAATATGAATTAATATCAACTAGAAATTAAGATTTGTACAGCGCCCTTGAGGTGATTATTCGCAAAAATGGCGCTGTACAAATCATCCAAATGTTATTATAATTATGTGCTTTGTACTCTGTTTTTTGTGCACCCCATATACATTTTCTATATATCTTTAAAAACGCCTTGAAATTGTATTTTGTAATGTTTTTAAAATGAATAAATAATTGAACTGAATTGAAAATCAATTAATTACTCTGTATAAGCCCACAGAGTTTATTTTTTTTTTTTTATGACCGACCGGTTTCGCTTAATTAGTAATTAGTTTAATTTTTTACCCTGATAAAACATCTTTATTTGATACCGATGAAGTGTAAGTTCTTGATTTTTTTACACAGTTGTACGAAACGAACCACAAAAACCACCACACTTAATTTAGTCTTCTAATTCACGAGACACCAAATTTATTTTATATTTTTAGAAGATCAAACATTAAACCAACAGTGAAAAGTGGCGAAACGAAAGAGCAACCACGTTTTTTCAGAAAACAGAACTCATTTTTTCGAATGTCAACTGTTTCGAATGATCGCAGTTTTGTTCAAAACGGTGATACGGTGAAAATGGTTGGGTGGGTAGGGATTTAGATAATAAACATGAAGGTAAGAAACCAACAAATTATCACTTTGCAATTCAACAGCAATGACGGATTTAAAGCAAGTGAAGGAAATATTTCATTATGAGAAGGTCGTGGAAGGAGCGAGGCGTAGCACATATATACAGGGAGATCTTGCGGGTTGGGTCACCAGCTCGTTAATGGACCCGTTCAACTTGTTGTGTATGAACAGTGAGAATGAATAAATTGGTCTGTCGGTTGCTTGGAGTAAGAATATACATGGAGAGAGAGCTAAATATGTTTACCCAACCAATACAAATTTGCGATTAATCACTTTTTTCCGTCGTATGCCATGAGAGAGAAAGAGGCGAGAAAAGTCTTCACATAATATTTCAGCACTTCTAAGTATGTAAGAATGTTCTCCATCCGCGTTAACTTCACATCATCGAGTCGTATAAATTACGTCAACGGATTTTGAGATTGTTTCCTACATTTGTGTGGATTAAAAAACTTACAGTGGTTATGCAAAAAATCGTGCTATGCGTGAATGTTCAAATAAGACCGAACAAAGATTATAAAACATCACTTTTCAGAGGTATTTCAACAGTTTTAAATATTATTGACCAAACTTTAGAATTTTCACATTTTTAAAGATATAAAGACATAAAATTAAAAAAAAGCTTCCATCATTAATTAGACAAACCTTCTGTTATTAGTGTTGTGTGATATTTTGACTTTATAAATCATTTCAATGGTGTATTGATATTTTTTTGATCAACGTGTTTATTAAAAATGTCCGAATTCCACGAAGGTGGTAACCAATAGGCTATCCGACATCCTTTAATATATGTTTGTCTCTTTCTATCGAGTCAGTATACAGTCAACAATACTGACTGCACTGCTTCGAAAGGTACCTCTCCATGCACATTCTCACTCCAAGGTCTGTTGACTTACCGTGCTCCTTCCTCAGGTCGTGCGCCGTGAGCCGCAGCACGCCGGTCTTGTCGATCTTGCGAGAGGACTCAGCCACCAGCGGCACGAGGCTCGCCAGCTCGTTGATGGACCCGTTCAACTTGTCTCTGCGCTGTTTCTCCGCTTTGTTTCGGGCGTCGCGCGGATTGTCCCTGTGGTAAAAAAAAAAACACCAGTCAGTACATAGTGTATTATGTGTCATTCAGACAAACAACACTTCAGGGGCGATTTACAAAGCTAGATAACAACATTCAATCCAGTCAAACAACAAGTTCAACATTCCTTGCCGTAGACTCAGAAACAATGAATTGCTGTTCCTCAATCATCACTATACCAATTATGGGTATCATTCTCCACTGTCCAGGATGTCGAGACTTCTTAACTCAAGCCATGGTCTTGAAATTTTTGGTAGCAGTCTAAGTGATTTTTGACATTCTTTACGACTCTACCAAAATTATGACTTGACCTTGGCTTGAATGTTGCTTCTTATGTATATTTTGTCCTATTTTTGTCATTGCTTCATTTGGTATTATGTATGTTCTTTCTCTGTTGCTCTTTTTTTTCCATTTTGCGTTTTGTATTTTTTTGTTATTGGACTTTAGTCCGTTGATTTATAAATAAATAAACCCACTAAAGTACAAATTACTTTAAAATACTTGGCCCGGTTGTTTAATCTGGGACCCTCGCACGAGACATCGATATAGATTTTATCGACAGTGTCGGTAATTTGGAATCGTTCCCGAGCCCGACTGCAGATCGCCAACGAAAAAACAACAACATGAACTTGGGAAAATTCCCGCATTTTGGAGTGTTATGTCGCCTCAAAATCAGTTAGGGGTAGAAAACTGTTGAAACAATGTTCACTCTCGTGTCTGAATTCGACTAAAAGGGATCGTAATGATAATTTAGTCTCGTTCAACGGAAGCAATCTTCTCAAAAACCCATCCATTGACATGCTCAGTGCAACCTTAAGTGGCCAGCTGAGGCACGAGGGCTCCATCGAACCCAGAGTAAAGTTAGCCTCTCAGAAGTTGGGCTTATTATACAGGGCCCGCAGATAAGTTGTACAAATCGCAAGTGGGCCCCAATGTTGAATCTGGCAGATGTCCGAAGCTCAAAATACCTGAAAAAACAGTGTGCAGAAACGGGCGGTCCATTTGATAGATTCTCCTATCTTAACAAACTGATTGCAATCTTTGGAGCACAGGCGTCAGGCGGGAATGTTATCCTTTCTGTACCGGTATCCTAATGGACGATTCTCCGAGAAACTTCCGCAATTGATCTCCTCGGCACCGGCGCATAACATTTATAACCGGTTGCCATTCGATACATGATAACGAATCGCTTCTACAACTCGTTCTTGTGTTCAACGGCTCGGCTGTGGAATACTTTGCCGGCCTCTGTGTTTCTTCCCTACTACAACATGGGCCTCTTCAAGACCCAGGTTCAATCTTTCCTTTCCTCAAAAATACGCTCCACACAGCATCCCTGAAGATGACGTAAATGTTTTCCCTCGGGGCCTCCTGTGTGGAGTTAATGTAGAAATAAATAAAAAAAATACTGGAAAACATAATTAACTAGTGGCCAAAATTTGGGCAAAGTTTCGACTCAAGCTTTTCGTTTTCATTGCAAGCTTTGTGACAGTACCGTTTTTTTTTTAAATATAACACGACACTGCCGTGTTTGTGGTGGACTCATATTGAATCTTTATGTGACTAAAAGGGTGCCCGGGTACCCTTTTCGGTTTTCAACATAGATTTTTTAAATGTTCCAGTAAGTCAAGCCGGCTGAAACTTCCTGACTTCTCCACAATAGTGAAAATGAACAATCAAACATAACCGTTGGATATGTGGAGGGTGGTATGTGGGCGGAAAACGCTTAAGTAAAACTTTCACCTTCTGATGACTGAAAGGGTACTTGGGTACCCTTATGTGTTTTATATGGAATTTGAAACTTGACCATATTTATTAATCATTTTATCCTATTTTGAATAACAAATATGATATACTGTTGTGTTCAAAGCACATTACCTATATCTTCAATACTATTTTAATCATCTACTGAATTAAAAAGCCCAAGAAAAGATGGTACTGGGTGAAATTCCTATTCACTTTCCCAAGTCTTGAACTTAGTCGAAATGTATTACGTCATAAAAGAGGTCCAGTAAATGATATACTGTAAAATAAACCTTCATATCAATTTCAAAAAGGAATAGTTTTCTTCATTCACATAAGGGTTAAGGACACTTTTGTTTTGAAACGTTGTAGACACTGTTGTGTTTGTTATAAACTCATTCATGCACGGTTTTTGAAACGTTGTAGAATTCGCTGAGTTTGCTTAATCTGATTTTAATAATCACAAAATTCATGATTTTGGAACGGATGTCAGTTCACAATGAATTTCCCCGACTCCCTATTTAACCAATTTTCGAATATTGCTAAACACCGACGGCCTTGTTTATTACATCGCATTATATATGTTGAGTCAAAAACGGTACTCACACAGATGCATCTCTTGCATACAGCATGTTCCGAACATGTTATTCGACCTCAGAAAATGCAGTGAAATTAAAAAAAAAACATTAACTTGATTTAAAAAAAACACCCAGTAAAACTTTTTTAGTATTTAAATTCGATGATCGTATACACTTGTTATCTCTTTTTCGCTGATAACAATGTGAAAAAAAAAATACCGTTTCTCAGTGACGTTTGAAATACATCGGAAGTGTATACAAATGCACCAATACACACAATTCAAAGTTTGTGGTAGTCGCCTCAACTCTTATTGTGAGACATATTCAACATAGCTATCAACGGAATGTCTATTCCTCCTGCCTAACTAACTAGTCAATCATCACGCCGTTTCTCCGCAGGAGCAGGCACAGAGGGTGGACAGTCACACAACTTTGTCTTGGCACACACTCCTTGCTTCATCCACATTTATATATCGTATAATACATACATACTCAATGATTTGATTCAATTGATCGTGCCATGTCTTGCTCGTGCGGCCCCGACTTATTTATCCATTCACTTCCGCGTAATGTATTATTTTCACACTCCTTTCTTCGTTCATTTGCTCTACATGTCCAAACCACCTAAGCTTCC
This sequence comes from Drusus annulatus, assembly GCA_022651775.1. Taxonomy (NCBI): domain Eukaryota; kingdom Metazoa; phylum Arthropoda; class Insecta; order Trichoptera; family Limnephilidae; genus Drusus; species Drusus annulatus. The sequence continues at coordinate 16,031 of JAGWCC010000911.1, read as the reverse complement.
CTTTCTCAATCCTATTAATTACGCTTACATCAGCCTCGCATTCTTTCCGAATATTTACATTTTTAACACGGTCCTACGTGGTTTTACGCACACACGCCTCAGGGATCTCATTTATACAGCGTTCAGTCTACCAAATCATCCCAAAGCCTCCGGCCAAATATCAAAATATGATTTTTTTTTTTTCTATGAACGTCTCTTGATTATATTTTAGGTCCTTGGAGTTGTTTTCCTTGCCTTCGTGGATAAGGTTCACCGTTCAAAGGGGAATTTGTATTGTTATATTTGACACGAAACGGTTTTATTTCCAAACGTTCATCGAGAGCAGGAATATTTACGAAAGTCGATAGTAAGCAAATGGTGTGAATTCATAAAATCTACTTATTACTTACTAGCGAACACTATTTGAATTGATACCCACACACTAGCCCTTATTCAAATGCATTTTATTGTCTTACGATTATCTTCTTTGTCACCTTAATTTATTGAGATTGTCTGAACGGAGAATAATTACCGACTTGATTTGCTTTTACGAAATTATAAATTCAACGATTGACAGCCCTGAACTATTAAACTTGATTTTATTTCATGTTCCTAGCAAGACGGTTACAAGGCAGTACCTACCGTACTATTGTAGCAATTCTGCTTCAACCTCACAATTCAACACGCCTATGCGACGAATGCAACATCTGGGAAATATATACTCCGATGTCGCTGATATATTTAACACGTCAATATCAAACTATAAGTCTAATTTAGTATAGTTGTTGTCATCTGGCAGAGCTAAACTTATAGTTGGACCTGTTACTTAATTTTATTTTTTTTTTTATTTTTACAATATTTTTTTGCACTAATGAGGTTATTGTTTTTTTTTTAATAAAAATGTTAACATTTGTAAAAAAGCCTATAACGGGCGTAAATAAATAAATATTATATTATATTAAAGATGCATTTATTTTCATTTGCGACTGCGACAGAAACTTTGAAATAATACATTATTTTATTTCATTAGAATAATAACCGAGTATACTTTGACAGTTTAACCTCACATGACATAATAAGATATGCGAAAATATTGTAAAAATAAGAGGAAGAATGACTGGTTCGGGTCTTAAACCAGCGCCCTTGAGGTGATTTTTCACAAAAACGGCGCTATACAAATTATCCAAATATTATTAAAAATAAGCCTCGACAAATAGCGTACTTTAGCATGTTCCCAACTCAATAACGGACTGTTCAGAATGGTAGATACTTATAGTATCGCCCTGGTAATATACCGTCATTCCGACGCAAAACGTTTCTTGATATGGCTCAAGTCGTGTTTGGTGACTAGATCTGAATATCCAGGTACTTTTTGACCTTTTTCTTGCTCTTCTCACTTCTCCTTCCCCTTCCTTTAGCCTAACAAAATTTCTCAGAAGTTGGCAAGACATAAAACTCTATACTCCGGGCAATAGGGACTCCTGTGAGGTAATCAGTATTCGTATATTTTTATATATGTTATGATTAAGGTTTTCACGGGTGTAAACTGTTAAATATTTTTTTCGGCTAACCCGTGTAATGCAGTCTGTTTTCGTAAACTACCTGATAATACAGGCCCCACCCCAACCCCCCCTCCTCCACCCCACCTCAATCAACGCGCGTACTTCGTTATAGACGTAATCAATGATTTTCACCTAGATCTTGACTTCTGAATTGAACGGAAACGCGTATGCGGTCAGTTAAAAACAAAACTCAAGACTAGCGTTGTGACCGCTTTGAACGAACTACTTCAAAGAACTACTTCTTTTGTCAGCAGTTCTACTTCATTCATTGTTCATTGAACAAATGCACGTTTTTTTCGGCGAGGAACCAGTTCCAGTTCTTTTCACTTTCAAATCCCTACCGACTAGGACGTGTTTTTTTCGGCGAGGAACCGGTTCCAAAAAGAACTGAACAAATAACCGGAAAAATTCAAATCTCTTTTTTGCGAGTTCGACTTCAATTGAAGTGTTCACTGCGAAGGGTTCATTTTAAAGAACTAGCAATTCGTGCAGCATTCACAAAACATTTATGTTTTTCCCAACGCTACTCAAGACCAAAGGCCTGTAAAGATGGACAATGATATCTGTCCGAAACGTCAGGAGTTAAAAAGTCTTTCTAAGGACTACATCTTTTTGTTTTATTTTATTATTTATTTATCTAAACATTAAGCGAGTTAGTCAAGAAGATTATATTTAGGTAATATATGTCACAGTAAAATAATTGTTTTTGGTTGACTTAGTCGCTTCTATTTGATAGTACATATTATTGAAAGTCCTTTCCAATTGCTAATTCAATTCAAAAATTTCTGTGGGATACGACACTTCTGTGATCGCCTCAGTTAGCACAACTGTTCCGAACGGGGGTTCTAATATACCCCGAATGAGAGATCTGTGAGATATCTCAGATAAAAACAAGTAACTACCTAACAAACTAACCATCACGGCGTTTCTCAGGAGGGGTAGGCAGAGAAGACGGACCGCTACACAACTCTTCTTGGCACACACTCCTTGCTTTGTTCACATTCATACATCGTCTCATACCATACATACTTTTCTGTTATTTTGACGGTTCACGTGGCCCGATTCAAGCATTTTTATTTAATCAATTGTACAAAAATAAACATTTTTACTTAATACTAACAGTGGGTATAATATTAATTCAGTTTATATTCAATGTCCTAAGTTTCTAGTAAATGATAAATACCTCCCGAATTGAGAAAATTCTCGTGCTTGGGGAGAGAGTACTATCATGGGTTTTTTGAAATAATTTTTTATGATTGATAATGAATATCATATGAATATAATACATTTTTGGTTATTTTATTGAAAACTGTATTTTGGTTGAAGTAACAATATATGGAGGGAGAGCTAATTATTTTTACCCAACCTACACAAACTTGCGAAAAATCACTTTCTCCGGGCTATTACGGCGTACACCATGAGAGAAAAAGAGACAACAAATTTCTTGGCCCGCTTCTATATACTGTCATAATGATCTTAAGGTGCTGGTTCCTCGAAGTAACACTGGCGGGACTCCGCCCACATTTTTTATTATGCCACTAAACTTGACACAACTAAACGGTTTTTTTAGGTTATATGCTATATTTTTTTTGATAAAAATACTGTGAAAAAGTGGCTATACGAATACATAAAAACATTATGTCGATATGTGATATGAATGGATGTATAAATACCGTAGCCTTAGTCTTAGCCACGCCCAACTGCACCGAGTCACGTTAAAATCATCAAAAACAAGTCCAAAACTGACTTCACTGCCTTGGATAGATACTACTCTATGTACTCTACTTTTACTTTTTTTTTAATACTGTACTTTTTTAAAATTTCGTAGTTGTTTACATCTATTATGTGTTTAGAAAGTTTTCTGAAAATATTTGTATAGTGTGTGTAATGTGCTCAGTCCACTTAATATGATGGTCTATTGTAATACCTAGATATTTAATGTTCCTTTTTTGTCAGTGTAGAGCAATTATAAGATTTGCAATTTCTATTTGATTCACTTGATCGTACCACGTCTTCGTCGGGCGTCCCCGACTTCTTCTTCCATTCACTTTCGCATCATATATTATTTTCACACTCCTTTCATCGTTCATTCGCTCTACATGCCCAACCCATCTAAGCGTCCCTTTCTTGATCCTATTCATTACGCTTACATCAGCCTTGCATTCTTTCCGGATATCCACATTTTTCACGGTCATACATGGTTTTACGCGCATACGTCTCAGGAATCTCATTTCCACAGAACGCAGTCTACTTTCATCCTTTCTCTGCCAGCTCCATGCCTCACTGCCATGCATCATACCAAAACCAAATTACCTGAGATTATGTCATGGAAACGCTTTAATAATCAAGATCAAATGGGGTAATACGTCACCCCTCTTCGGATAGTACGTTTGATTTTTACTCTCAGATACGGAAAGGTTAAACTCTTAGAGTACATAGAGTAGTATCTATCCAAGGCAGTGAAGTCAGTTTTGGACATGTTTTTGATGATTTTAACGTGACTCGGCGCAGTTGGGCGTGGCTAAGACTAAGGCTACGGTATTTATACATCCATTCATATCACATATCGACATAATGTTTTTGTGTATTCGTATAGCCACTTTTTCACAGTATTTTTATCAACAAAAATATAGCATATAACCTAAAAAACCGTTTAGTTGTGTCAAGTTTAGTGGCATAATAAAAATGTGGGCGGAGTCCCGCCAGTGTTACTTCAAGGAACCAGCACCTTAAGATCATTATGACAGTATATAGAAGCGGGCCAAGAAATTCGTTGTCTCTTTTTCTCTCATGGTGTACGCCGTAAAAGCCCGGAGAAAGTGATTTTTCGCAAGTTTGTGTAGGTTGGGTAAAAATAATTAGCTCTCCCTCCATATATTGTTACTTCAAGGTTAAACTACATACCCTTTGTTAAATGATTATCTAATAATTTCCTTTAAGGCGTGCCTTTCGTAGCGTAACACCCTTTAGGTGGATCGTTTCATTTTCCAGTAGCGACCTGTAACCACGGCAAAGCCATTTACTCACATCAAATACATAACAACATAATATATATTATGTATTTGAATGCCGGCGCGTTCCCCACGTCACCGTGGTTTAAGCATCCACAAGTGAGTGGGGACCCGCTGTGTGTAATTCGAACTCTGTTTATACGTTTCTGGGTTTATTTCCGCCACATATCTGGCGACATGACTCGCTTGACACACCATAGACAGTGGTATAGACATTTCACCGTATCTAGTACATAACAAACTGTTAACAAATTGACATTTTTTTGCACACCCATTTTTATTACAGACATTACAAAAACCTAATTTTCAATTTTTGAAAAGTAGATAACATACTCATTTTATTATGTATTAGTCAAATAATTAACACATAAAATAAAAATTTAGTATTGTATCCATTTCAGGAGTTATCGATACTTTAAGTATCGCCCTGGTAAAAGACCACCATTCAGAATTGAAACGTTGCTTGAAATGGTTTTAGTCGTGTTTGGTGACCAGATCTGAATAGGCACGTACTTCTCAACCTTCTCCTTCCTCATCTTCTTCCCCTCCCCACTACATTCAGCCTCACAACGCACCCCTATTGGGGATTCCATAGTCTCACTGGATCTAGTCGGTTGGGAGCAGTTGAGACTCTTGTACGGTATTCACGTAAAAAAAAAATTACCTTGTGTATTCAACTTTACAAATAGTACAATGTTTTAAGTATCAACATATTAACTGTCCTCAATCTAATTTTCTTTTCTTTGATTTGACAAATATTTTAATTTGAATTCATACGTTTCATCTGAATTTTTATACCCTTAGCTTCTGGTAAATTGTTTTTTTAATCTTTTGATGTACACATGCACTGTTATACCCATATTTGAACCTTTGATTTATGATAACGATCATGATTTTAGATAGTTTTAATATGTATACGTATTATGTATTATTTTATCCTTGTTAGTTAATCTTATTAGCATAATTTATTTAGTATGAAGCGCACTTGAGGTGAAATATCACATAACTGCGCTATTTAAGTTTACTGTTATTATTTTTATTATTATTATTAAAAATTCCAAGCATGTTCACTCTTGTATCGGTGCGCCGACTGACAGAGGAAAAAATCCAAGATGATGAATATAATAGTGTGGACAAGGAAGTATTTTCATACCGTATTTTTTTTTCACCAAAACAGTACACAAACCGGTTGCAAACAGCGCGATAAACCGGAAAAAAGCATTTCGGAGAGACTGAAAATTAAAATTTTCTTTAAATTATGAATTGAATGATTACCTTTCAAAAAAATACGTGTTATTATGTGCACTACACAAATGTACGAATGTTATAATTATTACCTGAAGATTAATGTTATTTGAAAAAGGAAAAAATCGAAGAACACACAAAAACGTGACCAACCTTTCCAGTTGTCAAAAACCAACCACTAATTCAAAATGGCTGATAATTCTAACATATGAAAAACACATGTGTACCAACATAACAAAAAAATATCTATACCTAATCTAATGTACACAGCCCGCGAAAATTCAAATTTCACCTTTTCTTTTGAACAGGCCATGTATATACAAATGTAATTCGCTGGAAGTGGCGGCTCGTGAGTTTTTAGTGTGCTAGAATGCTAAGATTGAAAAATACGAAATTATTAGTGTTTTTGTTGTCGAAAATGTATTTTTTTTCAAGTTTTTTTTTGTATGACGATTTTTCAGTTTCGGTGGTGCACTGCACGGATTTTTGAAAAATCTTCTTTCAAAAAATTGAAAATTCGAAAAAAAAAATGTTTGCATCTAAAACAACATCAAAAAAGACGTTTCTTTCAATCTTACCACTCTAGCACACTAAAAAGTCACGAGCCGCCACTGTTGGCAGGTACATGTGAATGATAATTTATTATGATATCATATTTTAAATTGTATTTGATGAGTACAGAGAGAAACGTACCCACTTTAAAATTACCTTTATTATAGATATGTACGAATATAACTATATTTATTTATGTGGGTTTAGGGAAGTTTATGTGCTTTTTTTCCACGTAAGCCGGACTCAAGAGTCCAGTTCCGAAGGGGGGGTTCTCATGACAACCGGAACTTGAGTTCTGTGCGATATCTGAGATAAAGATTACCGAAATATTATGAATATTCTTCTCTCTAAGAAATACCAAAAACACATAACCTAACATTATGTCACTAAAACGCTCTAATAAACAAGGTCAAGTGGGGCAACTACGTCACCCCCCCTTCGGATGGTACGTTTGATTTTTACTTTAAGGAGGCGGAAAGGTTAAAAACAAATATACAAGTTATTATATAACAGTTCCCGCTCCTGCCAAAGCACAGGCGTAGGTAAATGTGAAGGGATATCGGGTTATCTACACGAGTGAAAAGGAAGACAATTAATATACGTGGGTGAAGGAAGATAAGAAGATAACATGTAACCATGTAAACAAAGTACTTACGCACGGAACGAAGAGAAGATGACGAAAGATGGTATTGCCCCCCGGGGTTTAAACCATCGAGATTAAGTTCATTCTGCTTTAATAATAATAATAATTTTCTTATTTCTATAGCGCCGTTTTCGTGAAAAAAATATCACCTCAAGGGCGCTTTAGAACACAATTAACATGAACTTTGACATGAAGCACTCACATTATGGAAAGACATCATTTTTATACGCACTACGAATCGGCCGTTTCGGATAGGAAAATCCACAAAGACGTCTAGTAGGGAGGTACACAATCAAAAGATCATTCCAAATTACGCATAATATCGTTCACAAAGTATACACTCTTACATTTGTATTTGTTACATATTTGTTCAGCTCTGAAGAAGGTTCAGGTAGAGCCGAAACCGGTTGGTATATGTATCTAATAAAGTGGTGTCAAAACAAAGTTACTTTTATTTAAAATATAATTAACATGACCTACAACTCGATCACTAAGACTAATAGTGGCGTGTAAATTAGAACTTACAACTATGGACTTACAGCTAAGTCTTATGATTAGTGATTTAAAATTGGACGTAGTTATGGAGAAAGCGTCCAACCCACAATTTGCCAAAATCGAGTTTAACATGTTTTCCTATAGACAAATACGATATTTATATCTGCTGAAAACACCCAAGTTCCAAATGCAACAGATTTTTGGTAATTATTTTTTTTACTAACGCCCATTGCAGATATTTGACATAAATTGAAGTTTAAAAACATTATAAAATGTAACATCACACAAGTTAAAAAAAAAATAAACACATTGAAAGATTATAAATAACATATGTATAATGATGCTCAAGAAAAACACACTGATATTCACTTTACAAATGCAGATTACGCATATTAACGCATTTTATCGTCATATTTTCAAACGCCCTTTTCTCAGTTTCATTTTTTGGGTTTGGATGCTTTCTGCATAACTATGTCTAATTTATACTTACGACTAGTGACTTGAAATTTACACTTAACTAAAATTAATTAATATCGATTTATGCGTAATCTCATAACTAGTGACATACAACTAACTAACATATTTACATTAAAAATATATGTCTACGAATCGACCGTTTCAGATAAGAAAATCCACAAAGACGTCTGGTAGGGAGGTATACAATATAAATATCATTCCAAATTACGCATAATATCGTTCACAAAGTACACACTCTAACACCTTTTTGTTTATTTGGCGCTAAAGATAAAAAAATAGGTACATACTAACTGAGTGTTGAGACTACGTTATGTTGAATAATATTCGTATTTAACCGTCAGTCGGCGCAAAATTTCGACAATAGCGTTGGACGTCGACAGCGTCTAGCTATTATTTCCAATGGCTATTTATATGTTGATACAGTACTAATGTACACACTAACGACCAAGACGTTATTTTGTATTTACGAAAACGATGTCGATGCCTGATGTAATAATCCAGTAAAGGTGGAATCATTCTATTTTGAGACGAGTGAATGGAAAATAATAAAAGATTAATGATTACGCACAGAAATCGAAAGCTCGACATAACAGAGATCTGATCTTTGATATAAAAAAACATTAACGGAGCGGAATAATAGCCGGGTCAGGTTAATGAAGGACACCTACCTATTATGGAAAACCTAATAATTATAATCACGAAACTCGCATTCTTTAATCAACCCTCGGAGCCTTAATGAGGCATTGATGATGGTGTTGGGTCGCTCTGCATAAAGGTTAGCTACAATGAATTATATTCCCGAACGAGACTTTTCGATGGTACCGTATGCCTACTACCTACACGGGGGCTCTACATAATGTTGATTTGATGTCACTTATAACATTGGGTCACTGTATATAGTATCCACTACTTAGAAATAGGCTCTACAGAACGGCGATTTAATGTCATTGATAAGATAATGTCATCACACAATACCTACAGCATACACAAGAGGCTCCACAGAATGGAGATTTAGTGCCATTAATAAAATAGTGTTTCATCGCGTAGCACCTATACACAGGAGGGTCTACGGAACGGTGATTAGATGCCGCAAGCAACAAGTGTCTACTACCTACACATAAGGCGCTACAGAACGGAGATTTTATGGCATTGATACTTTAGTGCCATCGTATAGCACCTATTACTACACGGGGGAGGGGTCTACAGAACGGTGATTAGATGCCAGAAGCAACATAGTGGCATTGACAAGTGCTTACTACCGACACATGAGGCTCTACAGAATGGAGATTTGATGCCATAAATAGCATAGTGTCATCGCGTAGCACCTACTATGCGTACTACGTGTATTACGCAGGAGCGTCTACGGAACTATATCCTCCCAAAACATTTTTAAAGGAAGTTGTTTATTCGATTACTCGACAAGGTTGATATTCCAAGTCTTTATTCCTTATTTCAATGTGGTCACTGCAGCTCTCCGCTTTCGAATGGTCAAAATAAACCACTGAAGCAGCTTTAACAATAATATTGAAAGGTTAGGGAAGTGGTTATTTTTTTACAATTCATCATATTTACTTCCCTACCTGTAACCCATAGACATAATTTTATCTATATTTTCGAGTAAGGGCGTAGATTTAAAAAAGCAATGCGTTATATTTTTCATAATCTGTTTCTTACCGAACGACGAATCACCTTTACATATACAAATTTTAACCAAATCCTGTACTGTACCACAAATTCAAAAAGTCCATTTTTAAATTTGTTCTCATGCCCTAAAATCGAAAAGAAAGAAAACAATAATAATTTTTATAAATATCAGATATAATTTTAAGTTAATAAAGTGATTGTGTCTATCTGATGTGACCTGCTAGGTAAGTGTGTTCCTGTATTTTTATTTACTTAATTTAAATAAATATTAATGTAAACTAGGAATTAATATTAATTATAAATTATGATTTGTGCCACAATAACGGCTCAATACAAATTATCCAAATATTATTATGAAAAAAAATTATCTACCACTTTTCGATATGAATAAACTGTCCATGTTTTAAATTTGAGATGGTAGAAAAGAGTGTCTTTTCAGATATAAAAAATGCGTTGCAATTGTTATGATCATCTACATAGATGGTGTCTTTATGCAATCCAAGTGACATTTTCTTTTCTTTTCGCGTTTCGTATTTGGTTCAGACAAAGACCATCAGAAATTTCAGAGCTTTTTACTATGGACTCGCGAGACACTTAGTTAATATTTGGATATTTTTTTATAGCGCCGTTTTTAAAAAAAATCACCTCAAGGGCGCTATTCATGCCAAGACGGTGAAAATTATTTCAGAGAAAATTCGAGTTCGGAATGATAAATGTTAAAACAAAATGAATATTTTCAATACGCTACCCACAACGCACCTTTTACCCAAAAGTGGTGTTTCACATATCCACTTTCATGTTTACCGATATACAAAATGGTTATTTAAAGTACATCAACCTTTCTGGAGAATAACCAAGACTCATTGATATGATATGGAACAAGAAAAATACTGGGAATCAGCACAACATGTAGAGCATTGATGAAATATAGTAGGAGATCAAAGAATCGTCGGAATGAAGGTCAAACCAGACCAAAATAAGGCTTCACTGTCAAGTGCTAAAAAAGGGAGGTTTCCATGTTAGAACGTTCACAGAAGTGATTACTCCTCCCCTTGATTCATGTCTATTAGTACTGGGCATTGACGACGATTCGAAACAACGCCACCGCCCGCGCCGTTATCGTTGGCAATCGTTAACTGTTGAATATAACCGTTGGAAATAACGCCGACATTGAAGCGACGATATTGATTCTAAAACAATTGGATCGTTGGGGTCCTCAGAGGTGTTATTTTATAACAGCTATATATTGGTGGCCACCGGTAGATTAACTTGACGCTAGGCGCTACGTATCGGCCGTTTCGGGTAGGAAAATCCACAAAGACGTCTAGTAGGGAAGTATACAATCAAAAGATCATTCCAAATTACGCATAATATCATATAGCGCAGTTTTGTGATATTTCACCTCAAGTGCGCTTCATACTAAATTAATGAAGCTAATAAGACTAACTAACGAGGATAAAATAATATATAATATCGTCATCAACGCAAAAATACCTCTCATGTGTCAAAAGCGTATTTGTTCAGGAGGAAATTAAAAACTGATTTTTGTGAGTTACAGATCGTTTTTTGAGACAGCAAAAATACGCTTTGTAGTTTTAGATGCAATAGTGCATTTCCGTCAATAAAAACACTGAAACTTGAAGTACAAATTGAAACTCTACGCAATGTCATATTTAACTCATTTTTGTAAAGTTGACCACATGGGAGGTATTTTCCCGTTGACGACGATATGTATACAAATTAAAACTATCTAAAATCATGATCGTTATCATAAATCATGAGAGGAAAAGGTTTAGATATGGGTATTACAGTGCATGTGTATATCAACAGATTTAAAAAAAAAAAAATTACTAGAAGGTAAGGGTATGAAAATTCAGATGGAACGTATGAATTCATATTAACATATTTGTTAAATCAAAGAAAGAGAAATTAGATTGAGGACAGTTAACATGTTGGTATCTAAACACATTAATATTCAAGTATTATAAGTAAACGATTCTATGGTAAAGATGCAAACAGTGTAAATATAACAAATAACAAAAGAATAATAAATATTTTATGATGATGAGTATATGGTTTTTAGTAGACAGTAAGGACATTGAGTTGTAAGGATACAAGTAAAGAGAAAACCAGGCAATTTGTTTTTGGTAATATTTGGAGAGAAGTAATATTTCAGTGTTCTATATCCAAGATATCGCACAAAACTCTCGTTCGGGGTGACATTAGACCCCCCTTCGGAACGCGAGTGAGAAACTCGACTACGAATCCAGAGGTCGCGGGTTCGAACTCGGCGTGCGCAAATAAATTTTATTTAATAAATATGTGTCATAACCTTGAAGTAACAATAAATGGAGGGAGAGCTAATTATTTTTACTCAACCTATTCAAACTTGCGATAAATCACTTTCTCCGGGTTTTCACGTCGTACACCATGAGAGAAAAAGATACAACAAATATGATACACCGCTTCTATGTACTGTAACGACAATCTTGGTCTCCTGGGTCACCGCGGGACTCCGCCCACATTTTTTTATTATGCAACTAAACGGTTTTTAGGTTATACGCTATATTTTTGTTGATAACAATACTGTGAAAAAGTGGTTTTACGAATAAACAAAAACATAATGTCGATATGTGCTATGAATATGTGCTCCCCACTTCCTTCAGCCTCACAACATACCCCGATTGGGGATGCCATATTCTTACTGGCTCTAAACTGCAAAAAAAACGTACGTTCTTGAACCCGTGGCCCAGTGTTAGTTTCGTAGAGTTTGTGAACTTTCTGATCGCATCCAGATTGCGTAAATGTGTAAACATGTAAATTTGAGAAGAGCAAGCAAATACCAACGTAGTATACACAACTAATTACGTCAATAAGAATGACAAGGTCGAGTATTCAATTCGAGTAGTGCACGCATACCGGCCGGCCGTCTTCACGCCGACCGGTTGAGCCGACCACCGCGTCAAACGTAAGCTCCAATCGGCCCGCGCGCGTCGACACACGCGCCCAACGAACGAACCTTTTTTAAATGAATAACTTATCAACTTCATAAGCGTTTAATTTATTTATGGCGCGGCCCAGAAGAGCAACGCTTTGATCGAGCCGTTGAATCATTTACCCTAAGGACCCACGCGTTAAATATACACAAGCGTTCGGTTTTTATGTTTTTAACTTTGTTTATAGTAACGCACTTTGCCTAAAGTTGAAGTGATGAAAGTTGAAATGGGGCACGGTTTGTTTACGCGCCATCTTGGCGGGGACCAGTTCGCCGGCAGTAATCTTACGTAGTTGGAAAGACAAAAGGGCTTGAGCGACACTTTAGTAAAAAATGAGTCAAATATGCAGTTTTGATCGGTTTGTTTTACTGCATCGAATTTAATTCTCTCGTTTAATTCTGAAAACTTTCGTGGCGCTTCGGTCGTCTAAAATATAAGTAGCATTTATTATTTTATTTAATATTGAATACCGCACTCCAACTGTTCTCAACCGTTTAGAGACAGTAAGAATATGGCATCCCTAATTAGAGTATGTTGTGAGGCTGAAGGTAGTGGACAGGGGGAGGAGATGGGGAAGATGAAGGTTGAGAAGTACCCGGCTATTCTGATCTGATCAGCAAACACGGCTAAAACTATTTATTTATTTATTCACGCTCGGATGGGCCTTTACATAGTAATTCAACATAAGTAAGTGCATGAGTACAGTTTAAAAAGGATATACATGAAATAATACAGTAAAACGTTTTGAGAAATGAATAGCAAACAAAAAAAATAGAATAATAATAATAAATAATAGTTCCCATACATTAATGACAAATGAATATTTCATTTAAGTCTTTTAAATTTTGGCAAATTCATGCAAAATATGTCAATATTTGAGGTGTATTCATTCCCGAGTGTATGTAGGCGAGAAATGGGTGTATGTATGTGGTAGTTGGTAGTGAAATTATTGTTTCAGAAAAGTATATTTTGCCGAGTTTAGAAGCGGTCTATGAGATTTGTTGTCTCTTTCTCTATCATGGTGTACAACGTAAAATCCCGTAGAAAGTGATATATCGCAAGTTTGTGTAGGTTAGGTAAAAATAATTAGCTCTCCCTCCATATATTGTTACTTCAAGTTGTAGACAGTGGACACGACCTGCGAAACTGCTCTATTCACTCTTCTTTCACTCTTAGGTCACTCTTTTTTATTATTCTTCTATTCGATAATAGCCATTGAAAATACATTCGCATTAATGTTTATATTCGTGTTCACGTTTGTGTTCATTTTCATTATAACGTTCAAGTTCACGCTCACTCTCGCTTCCATGTTCATTTTAATTGTCATTTCCATTGTCATGTTCGCTGTAAGGTTCGTGGCCATGTTCATTGTCATCTTCATTGTCAGGTAAATTGTGATATGTATTGTCATGTTTACTGTAAGGTTCATTGTCATGTTCTTTGTCAGGCTCATTGTCAGGTTCATTGTCAGGTAAATTGTGATGTTTATTGTCAAAATCAGTGTGAAGTTCATTGCCATGTGTATTATCATGTTCATTGTCAGGTTCATTGTTGGGTGAAATGTGATATATATATACGAATAACCGGACAATATTTGAAAAACTCCTGCTGTCATCATAAGAAGCGGAAGATGTTGCTAGTGCAATGATGGAGGACTTAGCCAGCAGAGGAATTGAACCCACGACGCCCGGATGGGAATCCGACGCGTTTGTCCACTCAGCTACCGACCGGTCATAATACACACATATATATATTGTAATGTTCGCTAACGAACTCGACAGATGCTCCTTGGGTAAGGCGCGCTTTTGTTCCGGGATGTAGAATAAAATATAATCACTTTACTTGCATATTTTTTATTGGAAGAATTTATAGAGTACACTATTTAAACCTTTAACTGTAGATATTTATGTTCCGCACCGCAGTGCGTTCTGGATAGTAATGCTGAGAAGAAATCGGTTGAGGGTAGACAGAGTCGTAACAATGGTCAACCCTTAAGATCATAGTTTTAACATGTGGTCCATGGAACAATGCATGTTCAAAGGAATTTAGAAATCGGCCCTTACAATACAATTTAAGAGACGGAAAGACATTAAAAGAAGCAATTAAGAAATAAAAAAAGGACGTTTGTATGAATGGTTTTTGACATGAGTTAACTGCACAAGTGGTGCGAATGGGTAGGTCTCTTTACAATATATATTGTCATGTTCACTGTAAGGTTCGTTGTCATGTTCATTGTCGTGTTCGTTGTAAAGTTCGTTGTCATGTTAGTTGTAAAGTTCGTTGTCATGTTAGTTGTCATGTTCGTTGTCATGTTCATTATCACGTTCATTGATATGTACATTGTTAGGTGAATTGTGATATTTATTATTATGTTCACTGAAAGGTTCATTGTGACGTTGTCATGTTCGTTGTCGTGTTCGTTGTTAAGTTCATTGTCATGTTAGTTGTCATGTTCGTTGTCATGTTCATTGTCACGTTCATTGACATGTACATTGTTAGGTGAATTGTGATATTTATTATTATGTTCACTGAAAGGTTCATTGTCACGTTCGTTATTATGTTCATTTTCATGTTGTTGTCAGGTGCATTGTCATGTGCATGTCAGTCATTGGCCTTTAAATGTTTAGCGGCGTCTTGCACTTAGGCAATTCGGAAAGAGTGGATCTTTAACTATGTGACGTTCGACTAACTGATTCTCGTTATTTGATTCGATTGAATATTTTACGCCAACGACGGGTAGTCCATTATTAATGGAAGTAAACTTTGACTCCCGTATAACTAGTTTACGGTCGAGTGTCGACATCTTCTATTCTGAATGGGAATTCCGATGCCAGCAAATAACTCGGCAGACTAAATCTATATTCTTTATTTTACGGTGCATGTCATTTATATTTTCGTATCTATTTTTGTAAAAAGTTTTTACCATTGATCATCATGGGTACTATAAATAATACAGCACCACGTTTTAATTAATAATTTAATAATATATATTCCTTTGTGAGCACGTGCGTGTGTATGAGTGCGGACTTTGTTGTTATATATATATATATATATATATATATATATATATATATATATGTTTTAAACAAAAAAAAACAATAAAAATAAGGGCAAAATGTTGCTATGGCACCTTAGAGTACATAGAGTTATATCCAAGGCAGTGTAGTCAGTTTGTTATGATTTTTACCGGACTCGGCGAACCTGGGCGTGGCTAAGACTAAGGCTAGGGTATTTATACATCCATTCATAGCAAATATCGACATAATGTTTTTGTTTATTCGTATAACTACTTTTTTTGCAGTATTGTTATCAGTAAAAATATAGCATATAATCTAAAAAACCGTTTAGTTGTGTCAAGTTTAGTGGCATAATAAAAAAAGTGGGCGGAGTCCTGCGGTGACCCGGGAGACCAAGATCATCGTGACGT